>VWYI01023178.1:0-18199 GCA_013399455.1 Anthoscopus minutus
GAGGGGTTTACAAAGTATAAAGCAATAAATCATCACTGTGGGAGGGAAAAGATTACATAACCAATGAGGGCCTGTATAACAGGGGATGGACAGGGAACATTTGGGAACAGGGGGCAGTTTCCAGAGTGGATTGGCAGCTGCGATAGGAGGATACATCTGGGATAAACTATTAACATAACGGGAGGTTTTTACAACTTTACAACATAAAAAGCAATTAAATCAATAATAATAAGCAAAAAACATGCTGTAACATACAGAAATATACTACTGTATATTTCTGATGCAGTTCACCAGAGCCTGGGCTAGCTCAGGCACCACACCGTGTGTGGAGAACTGGAGCCACACCATGTGTGGAGAACTGTCTTGGCGCAGGATCTACTGAAGGCAGAACCTTTTCAGCCACTTGCTCAAACTGCAAGAACATATTCCAGCCCGAGGGATCAGGTGAAAGATAAAGAAGGAGGCTCTCTATAGGAGGTTCCAGCAGGGAAGTGTTTATTGGTGCTGAAGGGATTCAGGATAGAAAAGTACAAAACAAGAATTTGCAGGAGCTTATATCCAGGGGAGGTTCCAGGAGGAGGGTACAATTTTTGGCCAATTGGGAATCTGGGAGGGAGGAGTAAAGAGAGGGGATTACAATTGAGGGACCAATGGAGATAAGGGGGAGGAGAGACAGGTCACATGGAACAATGGGGCGTGGAGGATTAGGGGAATTCCAAAGTGGTGGTCCAGGCAGGGAGTTGACACAAGGGAGGATTGACAACTTAATGGGAGAGGGAACAGGGAACATTACGGAATAAGGGGAAGATACCAGGGTGGATTGGCAACCAGGGTAGGAGGGCACAACTTAGGGTAAAACCAACAACACAGGGGGAACGAACAAGACATTAACATAGAAATAGGGCGTACAACTCAACAATACAGAGGGGATTAAAACAATCTATTTACATAGCAAAACTATTTACATATAACAAAACACACTGCAACATATTTCTACATTTTTATAAGAAGTAATAAACAAACAAAAATTATATTTGGCTTCTTCCTGTCTCTGTAAACCAACCAGCCTCATTTATTGTGAAGAATTCCTCTGACACTTTATTAGACCAAGGTGGGATGCAGAGTCCAATGCCAAAATTGTGAATTTGTTTCCACAGGTAGAAAAGGACCGAAGTACCTATCTGCTGAAATAATTACTTGAGAAAACAAGCACTGCTTCATTTCTAAAGTGTTTATAATACAAATGAAAAGTTTCTTGGAACAATACCTATTGGTGTTCAAATGTTCTGGGCATCATTTTGAGGCCAGACTTTGTGTGGTGCTGTTTCACCAAAAGTAATGAAACAATCTTGGGCTCTTGTTCAATGAGAACATGGAGAATTTAACCTATGTTTTTTTCTTTCTAGTTCTCTACAGGACTTGATTGACTAAATTAATATAAAAATAAATTCTTTGCACTTTAATTGTGCAGTGTGTGATTGGTCAGGGAGTTTTGAGAGCTTGCAGGAGAACGATTTATATTTCCAGTCCTTTTCTTTGTTTGCTTTATTATGCATACTAGTAAAAACTATTATTCATATTCCCATATCTTCACCTAAAAAAACCCTTACTTTCAAAATTACAAGAATTCAGAGAAGAGATTTGCATTTTCCATTCCAAGAGAAGATCCTACCTTTCTTCCCTAGCAGACACCTCTCCTTCAAACCAAGATACCAGCCCAGAAAGCACAAGAAAGATGGAAACAGACTACTTATAGACTATTTACATGAAGAGACAGGACAAGGGGGAAAGGCTTAAAACTGAGAGTAGGTTCATGTCAGATATTAGGAACAAGTTCTTTGCTGTGAGGTACTGGCACAGGCTGGCCAGAGAAACTGTGGAAACCTCATCCCTGGAAGTGTCTAAGGCAAGGCTGGATGCAGCTTTGAGCAACTTGGTCTGTGAATCAACAGTGTCCCCACCCAGGGAGGTTGGAACTTGGTGATCTCTAAGGTCCCTTTCAACTCATGCCATTCTATAATTTTATATTTCTATGTTTAGATACCCTCACAGTCACAAGTAACATTTCTTAAATGCAAGCAGATTCAAACTGGAGTCAAAACAGCACTTGGCTGGTCTAGCATGATTAATTTTAAGTATCATTGGAAGGTAAGTCAGTATACCTTGGCCAAACCTCAAACTGTAATAGCACTACAGTGAAAAGATACAACAACTAAACATAACCTGCTGCAATAATTTTCCATAAAGAAAGTTGGAAACTTGGGTGAATAAGAGGGAAACATATAAGGTAGAGCAGTAGCTTTACATGTGGATATTTATTTTTGGTATAAACTCCCATATGTCTATTTTATATTTACAACTGTCACCATATTTTTTGCTACACTTCAGGTACTAATAATTTTAATGCAAAATTGAACAACTTAATGGGCTGGAGAAGTTTAATGAAATCACTTCAATTGTGACTTTCACCATGTCTCCCGTAGACATTGAAGAATCTGTATAAAACCAGTAATATTTCTCAGAAAATAATGATGCAAATTCTTACATCTGGACTGTTTGCAAGACACTTGAAAAATATTTTTCTGCATCTTTTGGAAAAAAAGCAGTCAAAGAAAGAATTCTGTTGATGGAGGTAAGAAAGGTAAAATGAACCTCCTTGAATTGATAGAAACCTTCCAGTTTATAAGTCAACCTACCTCAACCTGCTTCAAATCACAGGAAAAAATCCATTCACTTTGATTTTTCTTCCAAAGCATTGCTTTTCCACCCTTAATTATTGGGAGAAAACCATGGAGATACTCTGTTAAATTAACACTATTAAGACAGTGTTAGCAATTTATTGATCCATAAGCTGATGATTATTTATTCAGCAGAGTAAAGATTATATTTACTATTCAAATAAGAATGGATTAAATCATAGGCTCTTATGTATGCATTTACTTTTCAGCTTCTTATTTTTTTCTAGCATTGAGCAGTCTAGTTAGATACATAAGGGTTTGGAGGCAGGTAAATAGGAACAATTAGTATCTATTGATGATTGTGATCTTGGTGATAGACAATCTTTGATGGTGGGTAACGCAAATGATTAGAAAGTGCCCATGCAAAAATAAGAAATTGAAAACCTAGAGAAAAGAAAGGAATTGCTAGAGAAGGAAAATCACATATTTAAAGAAAAATTCTTAGAGTGTAGTTATGTTCTTTTCATTTCACTTGAGGGGAATTTTACGGGATAAATTAATATGTGATTACATGAAGAAATGAGGTGTATTTTTTTCTATGTGTGTTTTCCTAACAATTGTAACAGTATATTTAAGGAAAAAATGTGTTGAGGATTCAATGACAGTCTAAGAAAAAATTCCTTTTCGCATTTAGATTATTTTGTCACATAATGCCAACAACTGGAATAGAACTGATGCATCCTTTAAGCACTGAAAATGGCTCTCATAGATTTTTTAATGTAGTATGAAAAGTAAGAAAGGAAACTTTCTAAGAGTATCCTTGATCAAGATGATTTAAAAAATTCAGCAGTCACATTTGCATAAATATGTCTGAAACACTATTGGTTTTGAATGTGTCAGCCCTGAAATGAAGCTAATAATTCTTAAAGATCTTCCAGCCCAATGCTAATTCCTGCCTTTAAGCTTTCATTCTGTTGAAGGCATTGAGTTCAATCAGAGACCAAAATGTCCTTTTGTCTAGAGCCCTGTACTATTAAAAATGCATTTCTTCTTAAAATAGGACACTTAGTGCCACATAAAGAAATGGGCAGATGTGTTTGATAACTCCATCTTGTGACAACGAACTTGTTCTCCAACTGGAGGTTTCTCTCTGACATTTTTTCTGAATAATCTGCTATGAACCCTAAAGCTGGTCAGTGTTCATCTCTGCACAGAATATATGCCTCATGTGTCAATTCAGACCATGAACATGCAGTTTCAGCATCAAAAAACAAAATTTCCCTTTCCTTCTGAAACTCTTTTGGAAGAGAAGAGAAGGAAATTGACTGAATTTTTATGCTTACCATTTATATGTCAACTGAATGCGTAAAAATTTTTCACTTTAGCTTTAAGAAAGTGTGTTTGAAAGCAACTAGGCCAAATGTAAGAAACAAAGAATAGTTAGTCTGTAATTTCTTTTGAAACATTAAAGCAACCAAGAAGGGTGTAGAGTATTCCATTAATAGGCTTATTTTCACATGGCATGATCATTAAGTAATCAACTTTAATATATGAACCAAAGAATTTTTGTCTTTTTGCAGGTTAATATGAGTCTATGCTATCTAAAAAGAGCAGGTCTGGTAAAGTATTTATTAATAGCAAGACAAGGAATTCACGTGATATTTTGCTCACAAATTTAAGTAACTCTGATATTGAGCAGTGGTGGTGATCAGTGCATATACTCTTAAATTTTTCTGATTCTTTCTGAAATAAAATATTAAAATTTTCTCTATCACATCTAGACTACTTTATTTTGCTGAAGAAAAGCTTCCTTACATCTAATCACAGTTGAAAATTTATGACTGCTTTGTCCTGTAAATAATTCAGCATCAGAATTACCACCTGGATGATTCTTAGAAATGATATGTTGTTTTCATAGTCTTGCATGCCATCATAAATTACTCAGACAAAATAAGTCAATATTCTATAATGGTAAAATAAGATAAATGTGATTGGGAAAACAGTATTTATTTTATTAAAACTATAGGTATGTCGTGAGCATGAGATATTGTCTTTTATTTCTCAGATATCAACAGTACATTTGCTGAAGGAATATGGTAGAAATGTTCATGATACAGTTATGCTTATGAAATCTTTTGAATATAAGCATTGTTTTATGTGCAATGAAGAGATGAAGGACTGGGATTTTTTTTCAATTCTGGAGACACATTGAAGTGCTAGTACTAAAAACATAAAACTTTTTGCATGAAGAAGACTTTTAAAAGCATCTTTTCATTGATCTAAGTCTTCATCGAGGAATTAAGGCAACTTTACTGTCTAGAATAGAATCAGGAATTCTCTGCAGCTGAGGTTAAGTAAAGATTGTAGTATTACAGATTAGAACTAAATAAGAGACTGATATTGAGAAACTGGAACCTTGTTAGCTATACTAATAATGAATCAGTCTCTGAGACAAAGGGTCCCCGAAAGTGAGATAGCTGGAGTGTGAATAAATGACCTTATTATTATTAACACATCCATTCATGAAAGCAGGTTTGTAATATGTATTTGAAACTGACCTCTCAGGGAGATTAAGCAAAGTCTGTGTAGATAAAGTGTATAGGGAAGCTGAGACGTATGTCTTTGGTTATAACTAATTTTATAAAATGACGTGGCAGAAATATTTCTACATGAAAAAAACCTCATATTAAAAGAAGATTGTTAAAGTTTCAAAGTAAAATGCTGGAAAACTAGGAGAAGCATGAAAATAGTATCATGCTAATACATTTACACAATGGAGCAGCTCCTTGTTATCTTAAATATAGATCATGGACCCACGACTTTTTCTGGGCAAATGGTGTGTGATGTCACTCAATGGTCAGCTATTCAACCTTTTATCCAAAAATGTGATGCAAAAATATGTTCTCCAGGTTCTGCTCCGTAGACACAGTTTTTACCTCTGTCTTTTCTACTGTGCTAATTATTAAATTAACAGAAGACTTCACAAGTATGCTTGCGCACTTTTGCTTATATTTCTTCTGAAAGATTTCTCCATTTATGAATGAGGAGCTGAGAAAAAGAGACACAAAAGAAAATGTTATCTTCTCATTTTAGAGCATTTGAAAGGAGCGAAAGTGTTGCTGGTTTTGTTTGTTTGTTGGCTGGTTTTTCTTCCCCTCAGCATTGTCATCATCGGTACTAACCAGCACTCCAGATATTTAACACAGAGTTTCCAGTGACTTCACCTGCAGTTCTTGCAGCTTTGAAAATTTTTGAGGAATGGCACTGTGATTTGTATACTTGTTCTGGATTCCAGAGGAAGGTGCTCAGGTAATCACAGAAGAAAGGTACATGTGTGTTTCCTGGTGTCCTGGTTTAGGACAAATTTGGGAGGAAACCTCCAAATGGGGCTACTCCAGAAAACAAATTCAAGCATCCCCTCCCCCAACTGGTTCGGGAAAATATTTCCTTGGGGAAAAATGAAAAAGCTGTTTATTTAACAAGCAAAGTATCCACAAGCATAAAAATTGAGTAATATTAAAAAATAAAACCTCTTGCTGTTCAAAGAAATGACAAGTCCAGGAAAGGCCTTGTCATGGGGTGTAGCTTGGCTCACTCAGTCTCTCATCAGTCCCTCCAGTATTATAAAGTGCCCAGGCTCAGGCCCTGGTCGGCTACAGGCATGAGCTTCCAGGGTTTAATACAGAGAGGTTTGAACAGATCCAAGGAAAAAAATTAAAACTACAGTCCAGGGAACTTCCCTGCCTCACCTAGCTAAAAACTAACTAAAGGCAAAGGAGAGCTCTGTCTTGCTCTCTGTCCATGCTGCAGACAAGAGAGACCAGAGAGGCAGGTGGGGGAGTGAGTGCAGTTTCTGCAAACAAACAGCAGCTTCTTCCCCTCTTTGAACCAGTCTTAAAGGTGCAGAACTTAATATGTAACATAAACATAACACATGATTGGAGATATAAACATCATAAAGCCACCCCAGGACACCTGGACTACTTTTTTCCCCCCGTGTTTTTGTTTTTTCTACATCTTGGTGTTTATTTTCCAAAGAACTTTCTCCAGCTTTATCCTCTCTATATGTTTCCTTCCTGGACTGTTTCAAAAGCTGATTAATAGATCTAAGTCTCCTCTTTGGGGCATTTTTAGCTCTTTTCTAAATTTTTTTTCATCCAGCTAAGTGCAGCTTCTAGTGTCCCACTTTTTGTTCACATACTTTGTGTGTTCTGTAGCAACTTCCACCTGAACCAATACAATAAATATCTGTTTTCTAAACAGTAAGATGAGATGGTTTTCTCAAGTACAAATCTACATCTCAAACATATGGCCTTCTACACTTGACTTTAAGTTAATGTTTGTGACTATTGTTATTGTTGCTGATACTACCACTGAGTCCTATTCCACAAAAAGGTATCTTCTTTTCCTGCTTTTTTCAGGCTTTGCCTGTTGGTTTAAATGCATACAAAGACAATCAGCCCTTGGGCACAAGGAAACATACAGGTGTAAAGTTTGACCCACCTGAACAGTACCTTCGCAGGTACTTTATCGCTGTCCCGGTTTTTGAGACAGTTATCTGTCAGGGAAGGCAGAAAAAAATTGTAAGCCCCCCCACCCTCTCTCTCCGAATTATTATATCTCGAAAACACGGAGTTCTCAGGCAGAGATATGGGGNTGGAATGGCAGGGATGAGCAGAGAGTCCCGGGCCGGTGGAGGAGATGGATCAGCAGCTCCGCGGTGGCAGCTGCAGCACGTCCGGCAGGACAGGGGAGTGAGGGCCACAAACGGAGAAGAAGAAGAAGAAGCAGAAGCAGAAGGAACAGCCGCTCCGTCTGGATGATGGCAACAACCTCCTCTCCCAGCAGAAACAGCTCCGAGTGTGTCTGTGTTGCCCTCCCAGAAGGACCCAAAACCAAAAACTGCTCCCCTCCCCACTCCCCCCGGGGGCTCAGCCGATCCTTTTGTCTTTTAAAGTACCGATGATGTGCCAGCCATCAAGGCTTTCTCTCTCAGCTAAATGGGAAAAATTCTAACAGCTAAGAAACGAAAAAAAAAAACATGCAACCCCCAACAATCGCTCCCACAGCTCACAAATAAACATTGCTGATTACAAAGGGACACTTAAAATCCCACACAAGTTCCTTATTTCAGCCACATGAAAATGCACTTCTCTAAAGAAAGGAATACAAATTTCATGAAAGAAAGACCAGAACATGAAGTTGTAGGATGCATTTCCTCCAGGTGAGATAGTCCTGTACTCTTAAAGCCTGGGGAAGAAATATTATTATCTTTTCTGCCTCCTTTAAAATCTATTGACCCTTTGCTCAAACTTGTGTGAAGTTTCCATGGACTGTTAAGAACAGTGTATACACTGAACTATGTACTGTCCTACAGGTGTAACAGACTTAATCTTCAGTTTTGTCACAGTAAAGTAGATCTCTTGGAATAGATTTCCAAGAGGAGTAATGTGACATAATATTGATGCTTTGTGATAGACACTAGTGCCTGCCTGTGATGGGGTGACATTTAATTCAGCGACTGCAAATTCTGTGCCAATCTATGCTCTTCTGACCAAAATGCTTTGTAGATATTTCCTAGAGGAAGGACTTCAAAGAAGAGGGCCTGACAGCATCTTAGGACCTGAACTGGCAAAACTGACAGAATAGAACACATAGAAGGGTTGAATTAATCTGGATATGGTATGCAGGGTTTTCCAATGGAAAGCATCAGCTGTAGAAGATTTTTTTTCTCCATTTTTTGACCTTTGTGTTTGTACTGGGTCTGTCTGGGATGAAGATGCAAAATTAGCTTTCTTCATTGTAGCTTGTATGGTGGTGTGCTTTGCATTTGTGGCTGAAGCAGTATTTGGCTACTGGTGGAGAGCTTAATGTGAAGGCTTTCTTTTCTCTGTTCAGCCCAAACAGGAACAGGGTGGATATGAGGAATGGCTGAGACAGGGCACAGTCAGAACAGCTAACACAAGATAATCGAAGGGGCATTTTATATCATTTTGCATCATGCCCAAGAAATAAAGGTGAAGTAAGTGGGCTATTGGTGGTGATGGTGCTTGTCTTCCTATTTTGTGTGCTGAGATGCTGCTCTCCTGGAAGTTGGCAAACATCTGCCTGTTGATGAAAAGTAATGAATTAATTTCCCCTCTCTATTTGGCTCTACTTGCATGTATGGATTTAATCTTATTTATCAAACTGTCATTATTTTGACTGGGTTTTTTTGTTTCCTTTCTACTTTTCCCTCAATCCCTGGTAGAAGGAGACATGAGTGAAAGGAAGAATGATTGGCTAGCATCTGGACTCAATCCACTGCTTTATTCAAGATAGCACTATGGTAACATTTAGGCATCATAATAATTGTTGATATTGTTTTGGAAATGAAGTCTTTAATTATAGTGTTAGCTTCTCACTTTTTGTAGTTTAGGTAGAAAATCTAATCAGTGTAGGTTAGATCTCAGAATTCCATTCAAAATTAGATCTGTAAATTGAAAACTTTATTTTTGAGTTTCACATTTGCTGAAGTGAATCTTGCCGTGGCCACAGGTTGAATACCAACAATTCTCCTCACACGTGTGAACTTTTTGTCAAAGGAAGAGAGTGAAACTGAGAATGAGATTATATGATAGCATAAATATAAAATCTCAACTAGTGGGTGGGAGAAAATGTTTCTCTGGAGAAAAAAACAATTTATGCATGCTTGAAGCAAAAGGTGATATGAGTCTGTGAGCATGTATATTTTAACAAAGGTTCTGTCTTTACAGGCTGTATAGGCAATCTCTCTTCAAATTATTGTGGAACTGTTTAATCACAAAACCAACCTTATTACTGTATGTTCTCAACTTACTTGATCTAGTTATTTTAAATATATGAATACTTTAATATATTTTAAATAGTCTCATTTTATATTATTGTTGTTTTAACCCAGGGTACTTCTGTCTGAAGAGATCAAAATTTGCTCTGAATGGCAGTGTCAAAATATTTCTCCCAATAATGCACACTATTGAAATATGACTTTGAGTATACTGTATTTGATTTCTTTAATAATTTAATACTGTCAATGCTGGGACTCAAGTAAACTGAATAATTCAAACTTCTAACAATATTCCATTTCATTTATCACTATTTAAAACACTCACCCATTTACTCTTCCTGCAAATATTCTTTTATTTCTTCAGGTATGCTTTATCAAAATATCTGTGACACTTACATGAATTTTAATCTTATTATTTATCAACATTATTTTCATTATTTTTACTCAGGAAAATATTACAAACCCTCACAATATGTTGTTTAGTTGGTGTGGGATGGTCAGATTCCATGTGGTACATGCTGTGGTCGACCTTGGCTGGTCTTATGCCATCTGGAAAAAAAGTCACATTGTCATTCTGCACATCAGGACTACCAGAAAAAGTTTTGCATGTATATTGTGCAGTGTCTCCTACGTCTACTCAATAGAGATGCTGTTCATGAGATGGCATAGCTTTGTTGTCGGGTATTCTGTTCTAGTTTGGTGTGAGAGTGAGGAGATGTGTAGGGGTAATAGATATGCTATGTTGGGCTTTTTATCTTTGTTTTGTTTTGTTTTGTTTTTCTTTGCTTCTCCACTTCCATTACAATTTCCCTAGAGTAGAAGCAAATAATTAACTTATCTTTTCACAATTTACCAGTGTAGATTACAGGTGACTAGAGTATGCTCATGAATAGGGATCATTTTATGTTTCCAACTCTCACAATGAGATTCATTCACCATGAATCTGCTACAGGAGACACAGAAGACACATCATACTACAAACTTTGCTCTCTTTGTGTGCTGTAAGAAAAAGTATTGGAGCAATTCACCTTGCATTTTATATATCCTTTTATAAAATAATTTTCTTTGGATGGAAGGAAACACTTGTTTGTCTTCAAAGACTTGACTGCTGCATGCATTATCTTCTATAGTTTACCTATTATTCTGATATCAGCATGCATAACTTTGTAAACAAATTATTATTATAGGTGTTATAGTATTCTAGTAAGAAAATTAATTGCATCTAGCCCATTTTTAGTGAAAAATCAGTTGAGGAAAAACCTCATAATAGGTTTCAATATTTATTTCTCTCTCTATAAAAACAACTTCAGATACCTAAAGTGGTTCAATGCAAATACACTTTCTATATAGGAGAGAAATGTTTACTCAGACAAAATTTGTATAATTTTTAATTATGAATCAGATACAGGAAGATAATTTTGGTTTTATATTAAGTGTCTATCTGCAGTCTATTACCAGATAAATCCAAAAATACACAAACTTTGACATCCATTGCTACAGGTTTTTTAAGGTGTTCTAGCAATCAGTGTTCCAAGTGTAGTTGTAAACAGTCCAGTCATACATATACATTGGGAAATTACAGTGACATGAAGGTTATAGGTTGATTCAAAATTGCATAGTCTGAAATTGTTCCTTTTTCAAAGGAAGTATGACTCAGCTTTCAAGTCTAATAATTTATAACAAGCTAGTATCTGAGACCACAGGTCAGATCTAAAATGTGGTAGGCTAAAATGGGCACAGAAAAGCTAGATCTGCCTTTTCACTGGTTCATGGAAAATGTACTCAGGATGAACTCAGCATCAACAATCCTAATTGTTGTCAAATGTATCTCTGTCACTTTGTTGTGACTGTAGAAAATCTGGCATATTTGTTACAAATGAAGGTTGTTTCACTGGGAATAAGCATAAATGACACTAGGTATGTGTGTAAAGCAGATATAGATGAGGAATGCCATTAGAGTAAACCTGAGTCTAAAATTTTTATTATTTTGTACTTGTTTGCTATATTTGGTGATTAATATATGGAAAATGCACAACAAAAGTATTCTGTATCTGTGCAATCTTCTGTTATCTTTCTTTACTGCCTTTGACTTAATCCCAATGCTTCTAGGCAGCATTGGGATTAAGTATCTTCCAGGAGTGGGTATATTCCAGGATAAAATGCTGGATGATCTTTCTTGTATTCCCTGGGTTGTTCACACGGTGTTGGAGCAAAGGGGCGGCTGGCA
Source organism: Anthoscopus minutus (assembly GCA_013399455.1). Classification (NCBI taxonomy): domain Eukaryota; kingdom Metazoa; phylum Chordata; class Aves; order Passeriformes; family Paridae; genus Anthoscopus; species Anthoscopus minutus. The sequence continues at coordinate 11,711 of VWYI01023178.1, forward strand.
CAGTAGATAGAAGTTTGCAGCACTCAAGCCAGGAGTGGGCCTGCCTTGAGCAGAGCTCTGGAACCAAGTGCTGGCTTAGAGACAAACTCAACGAACACTGAAACGCTGAGGGCAGAAGCAAGGATGCAAGAGGCCTTTCATGGGATTTCTAAAGAGGTTTATTCTCTTGAAATCTTTCCCACAACAGAGGCCGAATCTCAGATTACAGCCACTGATATATGGGGGAGGAGCAAGGGGAGGGGATGAATGAGCCTATGAGGGAAACTTAGGGGAGGAGAGCAAGGAGGGGTTTACAGCGTATAAACCAATAAAGGGTCATAATGGGAAGGAAAAGTTTACATAAACCAATGAGCGACTAAATAATAGGGGATGGATGGGGAACATTCGGGAACAAGGGGCAGTTTCTAGAATAGATTGGCAGCTGGGGGCGCAGGGTACACCTGGGAAAAAGTATTAACATAATGGGGGTGGGGGTTACAACTTTACAATATAAAAAGTAATTAAATCAAATATAGTAAGCAAAAAACATGCTGCAATAGGTTGTGACTGTAGATGAGCTTTCATGACAGAATTCAGTTAAAGTTTTTTAGTAGAAGTTCTTCCTTCTGTTTTCTTATACTGGAAAACTTTTTGATCTTATGTTTTGTTTCTGGAATATTTTGTTCACATTTTCATCACTGTTTTGAAGAACTGTGCAAAGAGAAGTTATTAGAGTTTTAAGATCACTATTTTGATTGGACAGTCAGTAAGATCTACATGTTCCTCAATCAAGAAATGTGAGTTGCAGTCTGGTATCAAATTATTTATTAGATGAGTTGAAATCAAAAGCTAAAACATACAAAATGGTTTGCATCTGTTAAGTTGTTTGAGCTATTTCTGTAGCTGGCATCCATTAGAATATAATTTTGTGCTCATTTTAAGTTGTGGGGATGTTAGAATTTAATTGTAGTGGGGAGCATATCATTAGTCTTGAGCATCTGCCAGACATTTTCTTTACTAGCCAACATTCTTACGTAGCTTTGGAAGATAGTCTTTGAGTTCACTAATGATATCATTTGACTGCAGAAGCCTGCACAGTAAAATATTTGCAAACATGGAAGTTTGTTTTATGTTAACAAAGCATTCTGAGTGAAATATGGGCAAACAGGCATCAAAGCAAAGAGGTTTCCCTGTTTACTTTTTTAATTCTCTCTTTCATATATTTAATTCTCTCTTTCATATATTACATGCAAATTGATTTCTGTAGGTTATATGTATATGTATATATCTGGTATATTATTCATGTTAATTCTACTGGGGGAGACACCATATGGAGAATTGAAGCATTTTTGTCTTTCAATTATAGCAGCATAATATATTTCCTAGTATTGTAGAAGACATGATATCCCAGATGGGGATGCACAAAATTTATACTGAAATCTCAGCTACTCACACTTTTAGAAGAACATGCATCAAATCTCCATTTGATAGAGGGTTTGTTCAGCTCAGGAACTTCAAAACAGCAGAAATCTGAACCAGTCTATGTCACAGAGTTCTCATGGACTGATTTTGGACTATGCACAGAAGCATACTCTGTATGATACTCCTGTAAACAACAGTCAAAAAGAAAGAAAACTTAAATTTGAAATGACTGACATAATAGGACTAGCCCAAGATATTGCTTATTGTGTTGTGTTTCTTTTTGGGCTATGATATATTACCCAAAAGTCAGGGAATGTATCTAGTGTTTTCAGAAAAATGGAAACTAATCTTTCAAAAAGCAATTCTAATTCTGCATGATGTAATTAAGTTGTAGCAACGTAAAGGCAATTCTTTGCTTATTTTGAGGGGAAAATATATTTTATAATAAAGTATTCATTATCTGCACAAATTAATGAAATTACTGTGATCAGATACTCTAGTGTTGAAGTAACTATTTCTAAATAATTTTAAATATTTTTTTAAACAAATGTGAAAATTGTAGCTCGTCTTTCACTTTCAGGTTGCCTTGCATTACACCTCTCACTTACTGTGGTTCATAAAATCACAGAATTATTGAAAGGCTTGTGTTGACACGGGCAGCAAAATCATCTAGGTTCTGCTCCCACTTCCATGGGAAGGAGACTTCCACTTGACTAGGTTGTACAATGTCCCATCTGAACTGTTCTTTAAGACTTGGGACTGTCAAAGCCTCTCTGGGAAACATGTTACATGCCTCACCATCCTCACAGTAAAGAATTTACTCTAATACCTAATCTAAATATCTCATCTTCAAGTTAATATCCATTTCTCTTTGTCTTATCACTACCTGACCATTTAAAACATTTTCCCTCTCTTTTACAGTCCTGCCAGAAGGCCAGAATCAGATCTCCCCAAAACCTTCTCTGGCCAGGCTGAACAACTCCAAGTCTCTCAGCCCCACATTATAGATGTATTCCATCACTCTCACCACCTTCATGGCCTTCCATTAGATCTGCTCTAATAGGTTCACATTTTTCTTATGCTGGAAAAAGCAGCATAAGAACACAGTACTCCAGGACGAGTGTCGTGAGGGCTGAGCAGAGGGCAGAATCTCCTCCCTCAATTGCTGCCCATGGTGCTTCAGGTGTATACACTTGGTTTTCTGGGCTGGGAGTGCCCATGGCTGGCTCACATGCAGCATTTCACCCACAAGAAACTTCGAGACCTTCTTTGCTGTTTCAAATGTCTTCTTCACATTTATCTCTGTGCTCATTTCTGGGATTGCCTTGACCCAGCTGCAGGGTCTTGCACTTGGACTTGTTGAACTTCCTGAGGTTCGCACGCCCTTCTCAAGCCTATCCAGGAGTTCTCTGGTTGGCATCCTTCCCTCCTAAGTTACCTACTCATAAACCTTACATTTTCTGTGGAAGTCAGGAAATTGCCCATGGAAGAACGCTATGAATAAAACCAAAAATTTCTCAAGGAGTTGACTATCCAGAATTTTCTGCTTCTATTCTCTAATAACCCAAAGTATTTCAAGCGACAAACTAAAAAATAAACAGAAACACTTGTCCTATTCAGGTAAAAATTCCTGCCATCTTTCTCTTACTGTGCTGTAATTAGCATAAACTTTTGCCATTTTATGTATTATATGTAAGATTGAAAATTCTACCTGGCAATAAAATTAGTGACAGGATGACCTCCTTTTATCCAAGTTAAAAGACATCAAACATTCTTACCCCAACTAATGATTTTGTGAGAGATATCATGGAATCTTTTTTTTTTCCTTTTGGAAACTGGAAAATCTTTTAACTAACACAGCAAACTTCTTCAGTCAAACATTTTCCAGTTATTGCAAAAGTTTTAAGTATTCTTCTTATGGACACCTTCACGTTTTTAGAGCAGAAACCAAAATGAAGCTGACTGAATTGCTGTGACTCATTTCAACATTAACATGGAAAACACAAGTGGGGGAATGCCAAGTCATCTTGCAATCTTCACTTTCTCTTCTGCTTCCTAGGATGTCCTGGCCTTCCTCCTCTCAAATGACTTTCTACTGAATATACAAATTTGTGAGGTTTTTGTATTTCTGGTACTTATCTCCTGACTGGTTTATACCCATCCTGAAGTGTAATGCCAAAATCGAGATGTACATCCTTAATGAACCCTCACTACCCCCATATGGCATAGAACCCAAATAATACTTCATGTTTCATGCATGTTTTTTCAGCTTTCACATGAAAATTATATCATCAATTATTTTCAGGTTTTTTCTTCATTAAACAGTATCACAGCTGTTGTTCATGTTCAGGCTGTGATGCCCTCTAATTTTCAGGTTAGCTTTTGTAGAACTGAGTCCAAGTCTGCTAGCTGGTTGCAGTTCAATTAATTTCATTAGTGCTCATAAAACTACACAACTGTAGTTATTTCAGATTATTTTTTAAAATCTTTAAGATGATTATAAAATTGGTTTTTTCTGCAAGCAGTTAGCTCCAGCATAGTATGCCTGCAAATATAATACAGGAATACCATATTTTATTGCTCAGTTTGTTATAAAAAAATAAGATAGGCCTGGATTTAAGACCTATCCCTAGTGAATCCTTACTCTGTTTAGCCTTGTACTTTAAAAAACCCAAAACCCCTAAACACTATAGGTTTTTTGAATCTACTTCTTCACTTATCTTACACTGTAGTTAATATTTTCTCATCATTGTTATTAATGAAATCCTTGAACAATACAAACTTTTCTGCAGAAATTTTCTTAGTCCCTCTATGTTTATATTGAAATTGTAATTTCAGTTACATAGACAACTGTAGCACTAGAGTTTTGTACCCTACTCTGGAATATTTTCTCATCTTACAGAAAATCATGTGAGACTATAAAAAATTAACGTTAGAAATCTATAATTCATAATCCACTTTAGTATTTTTCATAAGATATGCACTATTGATTTACTGCATGTTATAAATGAGGTATGTTTGGGCAGAACTACCTTCCTTGTCTTATCATTGGAGAAGGCTATTATATCAGGCAGAAACCTTGGACCTTCTGAGTTAGATAACTGGATTTAATTTATGAGTGAACATTCTTTATTCTCTCTTAATTTTTTTGATTTTATTTCACTTCATTGCCTTTTCCAAGCTTCCAGATTCCTAGCCAGCTTCAAAGGTAATAATGCCACAGACACTATTCCACATAATTTGGGGAGACTTTCATTAGACACAGGTAGGTGGAGAACAGTGAAAATCTTTCTAGTTCTGTTTTCCTTCTTACTGCCTTCTGTCATCAATAACTAATTGTCTGATTAAAGTTAACCTTTCCAATGAAAACTGAAACAAAAAAGGGCATTAAACATGTTAGACTTCTCGACATTGTTTGTCATTATCCTCCAGTATCTATATGGCATGGACTGATTCTTTGCTTGAGTTTCTTCCTAATCTAATTGTAATATGGTTTATTCTTGTCCTTTATGTTCCCGGCCAGCTGTATCTCATTTTGAGGCTTGACCTTTCTAATTTTGGGCCAATGTTCTTCTGGGTTTTTTCTGCCTGTCCTTAAATATTCTTTTTTTTTTGCTACTTTCTTGGTGCTTCATACGTGAGTGTGAGGATGCTGAACAGTTTACTGGGGAAATATGCTACACTTCCTAGCTTTTGCCTTAGGAAAATTTACATTTAATTCTGAATATAGAGACTTTTTAAACACCTGCCAACCTCTTTTAAGGAATGACTTTTTTCTTCTTCCTTTTTTTCCCCGTTAGATTCATGTCTCTTGAGACCTTTTGTAAAGGTTCTCCCATTTTAAGGTCTAATCTTAATTAGTCAATCTAGACTAATTTCTTGCTTTTAACTTAATAACGGCTGGGAAAAAAAATCACACTTGGAGAAAGTCTTCCCTCAATCTTTTTCTCCATTTTTCTTTTCCTCCAGAGAATACATACAAAAATGCTGCTAGCCTTTTCACATCTGTGTTTCCCAACAAATACATAAGTTTCAGTATTAAAATCACTTGCTATACTTCCAATCATTTTCATACTTAGTAGGTTTCTACTTTTAAATTAATAATAATTAATATTTCCTCATTTGGTGGCCTGCAGAAGACATTCTAAAATGTTGTTCTTTGCTTTTATCATCACATAGAGACTATTAATACTTATTGTCTATATCAGTTTGGACTTAGAACTGTACATTTGTTCCTCCTGAATACTTAGTTCTCCATTCCTCATTTACAACCCTGTAAAGAGAAAACTATTAAATAAGGACTATTAAAAATCATTACACATACACTAGATGGCCGTATTCTTACAGATGAAACATATTCAGGCTCTGGATCTTTTCTCTTTGTTACAGTTTATCAGTTAATGATACTGCATCTCAGACAATGGGAATAGACATAAATCATCAGCCCAGTGCAGGATGGCTGCAGCTCAATGCACACCTTTGTCATTTTCTTTTCCTTTATCTAACTTACTGTACTTCACTCTTCTCTTACTGCCTTCAGGTTCTAAAATACTTCATTGAGGTATCTATAGTAATTCAGCTATTTTCTTCTCTGTCACATTATTTAACTTTTTGACCTTGTTTCTCTTCAAGTAATTATTCCTTTTGATATAAAAGCAAAATTTTAGATTAAGTATCTGACATTTAAAATCTCTAAAAGCACATCACTGACACATCTGAAAATTCCATGCTGTTTGTTTGGGATATATGATAAAGTGAATTAATCAGCTTCAGCACTGTAACTATTATACAATAGATATGTCATTACTGAGTAGTAAGAAAGGTAGCAGTGACTGGATGAAAGCATTCAGAGACTTAAATAACTGACAAATGAGTTAGCTTGTTAGACTTAAATAACTGACGAATGAGTTAGTTGTCACACAGAGACTATGCAGTACCACTGAGTCCTGAGTAGCTGATGTATTTTTAAGTTTAGAATAGCTATTGGTAGGTGTAGTCTCATAACATCGTGGTAAATTTGACTGAAATACTTCAAACACAGAAAAATGAAGCAGAACTCCACAGTGTACTGGTTTGAGAACAAAACCA
>VWYI01023186.1:0-27817 GCA_013399455.1 Anthoscopus minutus
TGGGCTGGGCTGGGCCCGGCCGGGCCGGGCGGGGCTCCCGCCGGGCGGGTAGGGCCAGGCCGGGGGCCGGGAGCGGCCCTGCCCAGACGGGAAGGGAAGGACCCCAGTGCAGCAAGGACAGGGATAGGCTGGAGCAGGTCCAGAGGCGGCCGCCAAGTTGATCAGAGGGATGGAGGAAAGGATGAGAGAATTGGGATGGTTCAGCCTGCAGAAGAGAAGGCTTCGGGGAGACCTTCCAGTCCCTTAAGGGAGCCTAAAGGAAAGATGGGACAAGACTGTTTACAAAGCATGTAGTGACAGGACAAGGAGGAATGACTTCAAACTGAGAGAGTAGGTTTAGGTTAGATATTAGGAAAAACTCTTTGCTGTGCGGCTGGTGAGGCATTGGCACAGGTTGCCCAGAGCAGCTGTGGATGCCCCATCCCTGGCTGTGTTCAAGGCCAGGCTGGATGGGGCTCTGAGCAGCCGGTCGAGTGGAAGGTGTCCCTGTCCATGGCAGGGTGGTTGGAACTGCGTGGTGTTTAATGTCCCTTTCAAGCCAAACCATTTTGTGATTCCACGGCTGGCTGAGCGAGTGCTCCCCGCCGGGCTCAGGGACTGAGCTGCCGGGCAGGCTGGCACAGGCACTGCCGCACTGTGCGTGAGCCCAGTCCCTCCAGAGAGAGGAGAACTTTTCTCTGATGCTCTTGGGAAGTTCTTTGCCGGACGTACAAAGCTTCCCCCGGAGCAGCTTCTGCCTTCCGGGGTTCCCCTTTTCCCTCCGCTTGGAATGAATTTGTGTCAATTATCCGATACAAAGTTCCCATTAGTTACCAATAGTGTTGCCACCAAAGTTACAAACAAGGCTAATTCAATTTCAAATTCCTTAAATTCTGCTTCATTATACAGAATCGATCCTGAGTTTTATTTCACTCAATACACACACACACACACACACACATATATATATATAACAAAATCATCTCTTTGCTGTCTCTCTGAAGTTGCCTGGGAAACAGGAAAGGCAGCTCATACAAAACTGCAGAGTTTTCAAAGGGTGGGGTTTTTGTTATCGTTTCATTCTGGGTTTTAAAAATGATTACTATTATTTTTATTGAGGGGAATCTGGGAATCTTGTATAGATTTCTCTCCTCTGATTTCTGCTGCATTTTCTCCTGATTTGTCCTACACTTCCAAACCAGATTAAACATGACAGAGAAGACCAAAGCTTCTAGTTTCAGTATCAGTGGAATATGTTTGGACATATCTAGACACCTGCTTTACAAAAAGGTTTCTTGTTCAGTCTTAAATGTACACTAATTGGAGAGATTGTGTTTGAAAAGCATGAAACTACAGAGGGAAGTAAAACTAAGCATTTTTTATTACCCTGCTCTCAACACAGCTTTCACGTTTAGTTTTTTCTAATGGCTATGGAAGGAGAAAACTGAAGGTGAAGACTAAACCTCTTCAAAAGCAGATCTTAATGAGCAAGTGCAAAGGGATGTGGTCATCGGAAAACACATGAAAGGAAATCTCCTGCAGTATAAAGGTTTCCTTTCTTTTCAGTGGCCTCTGCAGTATTTTTGTGAGCTAAGCCAGAGGTGAAATTGCATGCCAGTTTTTAGTGAAATAAAAGCTACTGGAAGCATTTGTTGTATACGCATTGGCATCCTGTAGACAAAGACAAGAGTACTTAAATAACTTATCCTTGCATCCTGTGGATTTTTTTATTTTTTGTAGCTTTCAGAGCTCTCACATATTTACATCTGTATCTTTAGATGCAGTATAGTATCAAATGAAAATAGTTCCTAGGCTGTTTTTCTGTTCTATTTAGAAATAGTCAAAATAAATTTTTTTAAAATATTAGTAAAAATTATGTCATTGAATCATATGGAAAATAAAAAGGGTTCCTTAATGACTGATGAATGTGTGTGTATGTGAGTGTTTGTAGGTTCTAATGTAAAAAAATTACTTATCCTTCCTCTCCAGCTACCCTTTGTAGAGAGGAGGATAGAGGGAGGTCTAAGGAAATGCTAAGTCCATCAGGCTCAGCTCAACATCCAGAGAGCCACTAGAAAAATAACAAAGTGACAAAACAATATTGACCCAGGAAGTGTTTACAAATAAACACTCGGCATCACCCATGAGCATTCAACACAGATGTGTCAAGCATATATGTCAAATAATCTGATTTTATTCTTTGGTAGGACAGCTGTTTTGATGGATGAAGAGCAAATGCAGAATAGGTGTGTTATTTTGTAGTAAATTTGTCTTTTTATGCTCTCCCACATAAGAATGTGTAATCTGCAGAAAAACTAACCAATCATTCCTAATAAACATTTATAAAAGTAGGAGGAATAAATGCAAGAAGATGGGTGGGTTTTTGCTCTAAGGTCTAATTAGTGTTAGTCACAATAACTTGAATAATGGAATAAAAGGTGTTTATGAAAGCTTGTTATTGACAGCATGTTGAAAGAAGTTGCAAGCATGCTGAATGACAGGATCAAAACTAAAAATACTGAATAGGTTGGAGAAAACAACAACAACAAAAGATTTCATAAAAACCTGGGCATCAAATACACAACTACAAAATGAGGCCTAATTGTCTGGGCAGCAGTGCTGCAGAGAAAAATATGTAATTACAACAAATAGGAACCCAAGTATGAACCCAACTAAATAAATTGAAGGATACCATGAAGGGCACAGAAAGCAGTCATTTTGTTCTGCTTGGTGTTTAGATGTAACTCTCAGCCCAGTGTGATGGTGGGACAGACAGAAGAGTAATTCTTCCTGAAGGCAGCACCAAAAGGAAGCTTAGAAAATGTGATTAGTGGAGGAACTGCATTTATTTTATCACCCTTGCCCAGACTTCTTTATAGATGTCTTTGGCTGCATAGTGATTTACTGGAAAAAAGCTTTTTATGGGAAAGGTGATTAACGAGCCAATGTGTGATAAAAGGTAAAACCAGAAATAATGCCTTTAATTAGAACTCAGGGAGATTTATGTTAAATGTTATGGGAAAAAAAATTATCAAAGGATAAGAATAATAAAGCACTGAAGCAGACCTGCTTTTGAACTCACCTCCCCTGGATCAACAACATGTTGTTAACATCTGCCAAGCATCTAGGTGGCCTTTAGAGAGGAGGAAGTATTAAATAATGCTCGTGCTAATTTTAGACACAGATTTATTAAACTTTCACAACTATTGAGGGGCTTTTTGCTTTCTTTCCTAGTAAATTCACTATTTTTTATCTAAATGCAATAACCTAAATCACCATTATTTTTCCTTTTTCCATTTTTTTTTCCTGAGAGTGACTAATGCTCTTAGTGATTTCACAAGAGAAATACAAAATTAACAAGGAGCCAGCCCACTTCTTTTCAGGAGGAGTTACCTGAAAACATTGCTTAATTCTGCTTAATTCTACTGCAAATTGCAAACTGGAAAATGTAAATGGGTTGGCGGTATAATCAGTTCTGAGAACTGTGATAGGAAATGTGAAAAGTGCTGAAAGTGGTGGTTCAGAAATACAACTCTAAATGTGAGAGAACTGCAGGCTTTCATATTTTAAATGCAGAACAGGAGCTTTTAAGAAGAAAGAGAGCTAACAGTGAAGCTGAAATTACCTGTTGATTAAAAAGCAAATATTTGAAGAGGATTTGGTGCTCTGGAGAGGTGGCAGTCTGTGCAGGCTGTGCAGATCCTACGCTGCCTGAGCAGTGCCAGGAAAAATTGTGAATACTAAAGCAGCTAAAATCATCTGTCTCCTGTCTCAATTTATCCCTTACATTGTAGCAAGTATTTAAACCTCTGCAACCACGTTAAACTGTAGAATACAAAATCAGTGGAATTGTGTTTAATTTTTGTGACTTAATTCCTGAGGTACACATGGCTGGATGCTGAAGGAAGAATCACAGTTTGCTGCTCTTGTTCTTACTCTCTTCTTACACCCTCACTGCTCACACCACAGGGACTGCAACAGGGGATCAGATGGACTCTTGGGCTAATTTATATGGCACCTCTTTTGCTGGCCAGATCAGGGATGCTAGACCACAGCAGAAGTTCTAATTATTTGCTTTTCTGAGTTTTAGGTTCGATTTTTTTTTCTGAGAGTTGTTTTAATGTTAGTGCAGTGACTTGCTAGAAGTTCTTTGAAGAGCTGAATGGCCACTGTGCAATTGTTTAAAAACAATTGTTTCTTGGTTCTAACACATGTGGCAAGTCAGAAACATTGTTGCTACACACCATGACAACCCAAACAGAAACCACTGAACTGGAGAGGGAGAAGAGCACAGCCTCCTTCACTTCATAAGCGTTGAAACTTGCTTTAGAAGGAAATGGATGGAGCAGTGTCTTGTACTGGTGTCCATGAAACTCTGCAAACATACTGGGATGTACAGTATGTACAAACATTTGGGATTAAAACTGATGGACACTTAAAATTTCTATTTCATGGGGAATGCTGACATTTCAGATCTTAGAGTTTCTGCAGAAATTTTAATGAAATGCTCATTGTGGGAACTGCTCACCTGCTCACCAAAGGCAAGATGTTTGTTGTGGCTTTCATGACAGGGCAAAACAAGCCATGACAAGAATAACTTGCACACTTTCACACTGCATGCACACACCGGAGCTAGAGCCACCTGCCAGCAACAAGCAAATATGGCAATAAAGAAGAAAAAGTGTTTGACGAAGGCAGAACAAGGAACTAACAAGATCAAGAAAGAAATTGTCTAAAGAACTGATTGCTGCTGCGCATGGCAGTGATTAACCAGTGCAATGATCTACCTCAGGAGAAGCTGTTACTGTCCTTAAGGATGTCTTCAGGATTTTCATGTTCATATGAACTTCCTGCATCTTCAAAACTAAAGCTGAGGAAAGGGGATGAAGAAGAGCCATCCTGGGAACCAGCTCTTCATTACCTTGGCACCAAAAGGGACAAAATTTAGTTGACATGTCTTGTCAATCTTTCCAGTTTTTAAATATAGATGTTAGCCCCAAATAAAAAGATAGAGGGTCTTAGGCTTGTTGTTACTGTCAGTGGTGGTCCTTGAGAACAGTTCTCTCTGTTGCTTTTAGGAAATAGGCAAACTCTTGCCTACAGAGAGAACAACAGGTTTATGGCTTAACACAGGGATCTGATTTCCCCTTTGTTCCCTTCTGTGCTGGCACAGAGGTACCAAATAATGGCACAAACCTCCTGCACTGAGTTCACACGGTGGTGTGCAGGCAGTGGCTGGGGGCTGCAGGACTGGGCTCTGTGAGAAGACCCCAGGAGCTGCCTCCATGTCAGGCACAGCTGGTTCCAGCTTCCTTGAAGGTGGATCCAGCACTGCCCAGGCTGTGCCCATCAGCCCAGCACACGGGCAGATCACAGCTCCCTCTGCACAGCACAGCTGAAGGCAGCGCTTTTCTCCAACCTGCTGGCTGCCAGCATCTCTTTATTCAGTGACACTCAGCAATTAGAGACACAAAAAGGCAGCAGGGTGGCAGGAATTACTTGAAGGCCTTTGAATATCAAATTTCGAGCAGGAGAGAAAGATGCATTGTTTATCATTTGCTCCACTTCAGTCATTTTCCTCATTATGTGATAAACACAGAGCAGGAACAGCTCAGGAGCAGAATGCTGGAGGAAAAGCCTAGCACATATCATATTCTCCACCCTATTGCTTGGCTTTTTTTCTGAAAGTTACGTCTTTGTTCCAGTAAGATAAAGATGAGATATATTTAACAACCTAATAAATCTAATCTAATGCTATATCTAATAAGTAAATCTAAATAAGTTTATCTAACTAAAGGAAGGAACACTGCATTTAGAACATATTACTAGGTTTTACATCTATGATAAAGTATTATAATGTATTAACATTTTTGGACCAATTATAGCTGTAACTTGGGATTCAGAAATTCAATATATGATTGTATTTGTGACTGGAAAAGACTTTATTTCCCAAGTAGTTCAAATTAGTGCTATAGAATATATTTTATTTTTCCAAAGCCATTAGCAAAGCAATGTGCAGGGCAATTCAGTGGGAATTTCTAGAGATCAAAATTTAAAAAGAAACTCCTTAAACCAAATAAATTCAATGAGTTTATGCACTTTTATTTTTCTTTTTTAACCCAGAAATTGGCTAATTTCAACTGAGAAAGGCTACAGATCTATTTTTTCAAAATGTATTGAATTACTTACTCCCTCAAATCAAAATTCACCACAGATGGTGCAGGAAAAATGTGTGATCTCCTTATTGAAATCTCAATTTATTTGATTTACTTACATACAAGAATAACTTCCCAAGTCAGAGAACCAAGTCAGAAATAAGTCTTATTGAGGATACTCATGTGACTATGGAGGCTCAGAAATTGGAATGATTTCTGAGAAAACTTTTTTGTTTGTAAAGATTTCTGTAAAGAGTCATGTGTGTTAAAGAATATGACCTTCACGACCTTATTGTGCAAACACCAAAATCTACCAAGACTGCCTATTCACACGTTTGTAACTCTTCGTTTGTTTCTGGTAAATAATATTAGATAACATCTTTAAATACATGGAATATGGTGTTGTTTTAAATGTTATTTAAGCAGTCATTATAATGCTGTTGTAAAATTTTAAATTTTGAGAGCTTGTGCCCAAATTCTCCCACAACGTGTGTGTTTGAAGAGGACAGATTTCATGATGTATAAACATTTAAGTGAAAATAGGAACTGTTTTAAAAAGGTTTTGTTTAAAAACATCCAGCCTGTGAATTTTATTTTCGTGTGCTTAGCATAAAAATATCTTAATCTTAATCTCAGTATTTGTAATTTAGAAATGCTTCATTGTCAGCATTAAAAGCAGGCAGACTATAATCCCTTTCTGGAATGCAAGACCTTAATTGCATGAAAATTAAATAAAACCTGTTGCGCTTTACCATGACCAGTGCACTTATCTTTTACACTGTTACTTGCTTTCCTAATGTGAAAATAACTATTACAGGATGGGGATGCCCTTCTGACACTTTCTTGCTATAACTGATACAAAATGCCATACCATTAAATGCTGAATAAGATTGGCAAGAATGGATGCACTTAAAATTTGGTGGCTTTATTTTTTTCTTGTGGTTTTGGGAAAAACACCAAACACATTATTTTGAAGGTGGAGCAAGCACCACAAGAAGCTGAGCTGGTCTGAAGGCTCAGTGCCCACAGAAAGAGTGGTCCAGCCCCAGCTCCCTGCCTTGTGCTGCTTGGGAGGGGAGGAGGCAGAGGAGTGAATTGAAGCCTGGGTGAAAGGGATCACTGGGAGGAGGATGCTTTTAAGATCTGGTTTTATTTCTCATTACGCTGCTCTGATTTGGTTGGAAATAAATTAATTTCCCCAATCAGAGCCTGTTTGTGGCAGTAACTGGTGAGTGACCCCTCCCTGTCCTCATCTCAACCCATGAGGTTTTTGTTATACTTTCTCTCCCTATCCAGCTGAGCAGGGGAGTGACAGAGAGACTTTCATGAGTATCTAGCATCCCCCACAAATGTTCAAGCCAACACATTTGGGCTGTGTTTATAAGTCACTTAAACCATGTTAAAGAAGCACTTGATTCAAGATCATAGAATCACAGAATTATGGAATGGTTTTGGTTGGGAAGGGACCTTGAAGACCATCCAGCTCTAACCTCCTGTCAGAGACAGAGACACCTTTAACTAGAATGGGTTGCTCAGAGCCCCTTCTAGGTTTACAGATTTTCTCTTAGCAATAATCACCTCATAAGGGTACTACTGTAAGCAAGAGCATTTAGGAAAATATCATGCAAATGAAATAAAAACAAATTAGAGACATTTTCCATGTAATTGAGCTTTCTAAATGGTGAAAAATTATTTTATAAAATAGATGGAAGTATTTTTTTTCTGTGCAGATGTAAGTTTGTCACCCTAGTTATTTTTCCAAAGCCTGTTTTAAATGCAGAATGCAGCTTCTGTAAGCAGCGTTTCTTGTCAAGGACAAGTTGAATCAATTTGTTTGAACTAAAATGTCCTTTCAGTTTCTGATCAAATGAGAAGCATTGATGAATAAACCTTTTCTTAACTGTTTGTTGCTGGTGTTAACAAGTACCTTTGTTTACAAAAGGATAGTTCCATAGAAAGACAAATTTGAGGATCAGAGATGGAACAGCATGTGAATTCAATAAAACCCTGCAATTTTATAGACTCTTTTTCTGGTTGGCTTATACCAAAGTATTACAGTGAGTCAGGATGATGCAAAGACATTGGTGAAATACTTTGGCTTTAGAGTTGTTCTGTGGCAGCAAACCGAGGAAAAGGAAGAGTTTTGCCCAAATCCCCAAAAATTTTTGCAATCTATGTATTACTGGTAGGCCTTAAGGGCCTGTGTCTGCATTTTCAGCAAAGTAACTGTAGTCATCCTGCAGAGCTTTGGGGAAGTTTTATTAAAAGAAATGCCATAACTCTTCATGGGTCCAGCAAAAATGTTGAAGTGTAAAAAAAAAAATAATTAGGGAGCAAGGAGAAGACTGTTTCTCTTAATTCTCTATTTTGTGGAATTTTAGGAGTATTCTGAGGTTTTTCCGCTGCATCTTCTAAAAAGTCCTAAATCTTGTCAACTGACAATTAATTAGAAGATAACTAACATTTGTCTTGAAGCATATTCTTGATGAACCTTAAAAATGTTATATATAGGAAATCAGTTGGTTTCCTTAAACATTTCTGAAGCTTATGGAGGCCATTTAAATTATTTGCAATAAAACATTTGTGAAAAACACGATTCTTTTACTGGTTAATTTGCTAATTAGTAAAATTGCAACTAGCTATTTTGAAGTAAAATGGTAGCTCTGAAAAATTACTTTGGTACATTTAGGATGAAATTATATGTTTGGATCCCAGTCTATGCTTTGCAGGTGCAAGTTCTTTCAATGGTTTTTTCAGTACTGCCTGGAGAAATATTTTTTAACATGGAACACGAGGTACCTGGATATTAACTGAACCCTTCTTTATGCAGCACTTCATTCTACAACTCTGACTCACTTTGCACAGTTCTTTCTTGTGCAAAAAATGGCATAGCTGACACCAAAATAATTGTCTAAATAAATAGTACACACAGTAATTGGGTTTGTAAGAGCATTGCCTTAGCTTGCATGAGTCCATTCTAGGCAGTAATTCAAATACTGCCTTCATACAGCACAGTGAGGAACTAATTAGGGCCTTCTCTTTTTCTTTTAAATGTACTAAATAAAAGCAGGAGAAAGTAAATAGATTCCTCATTTTATGATGTGAGAAAGGGAAGTACAAATGTGTTGCTGCATTTGGTATTTCTCTGAGTCTGCTTTTAACTTCTCCTTTAAAAGGAACAGGAGATGCTGTAATAACTCTGAAAAGCTTTTTGTAAATACGTGCTTTTCTAAATCTTTTCAGTGGCTGAAATGGCCTTGTCTCAGAAGAGCTAATGTCACCAGTTCTCCCTTTTTCATTTCTAAGTCTGTGACATGTAATTTTTCTGTTGGTGTAGTAACTAACATTAAGAAAAACCTTTGCAAAGTGTTGCCCTCTTGTACAAGAGGCTTCAATCTTCTTGTGTAGCCTTTCCTGCATCTTGGTTTTGACAATGCTTGTTTACTATGGAGAGGAAGAGAAGGCTGAGACAGCAGCAAATAACTGGAATGAAGCTTGGAAAATGCCACTTTTCCCTCAGAGGGAAGCTTGGCTGTGTAATAAGAAAACCTCTTCATGTCACACAAGTGAAAACTGTGGCTCAAGAAAGCTCAGGGACAAGAACCTCTGACTTGCAGCCCAGTGTCATCGTTACAAAGACAAAATCCAAGTCCTAAGAAAAGCAGGTAGGTCTGGATCACAATCCTACTTGGTTGTACTGGACACATGAAAATTTGTGGTGTACACTGAAAAGAAGATTGCTGGGGCTGTGTCAAATTCCAACAAACCCAGTGTGTCACACACTCATCGAGCAGGAATTGTGAAGGAACAGTCTCAAATAAAATTAAATTTATTTATAAATAAAGTTAACTCATCAGGAATAATAACATTGATTAAATTAAATTGGTTTTTTCAAGAAGGAGCTCTGAGTGAACTGACAAATGGTTTGAAGAAGCATGGTGCTATTGCTCCCAAAGCAGTTACTGTATTTCTTTTTTAAATATTATCTTGCCTTTTTATTAATTAGTGCATCAAACCAGACATTTTTTCAAACATAAATTTGAGGTTTTCCCCTTTTTAGCTGGAAATGCAAAGAAGCACATCAGTATCACAAGTCACATTAAAATTTTAACAGAGTCTTTTTACAGAAATGCCAGAAAGCCCTTAATATAAAATGTAGAACATACAAGATCTCAAACTGCTGGAAAAAAAACCCACAGAAAGAAAACACTTTCACTGAAATATCTTCCTTAATTTTTTGACTGCTAGAAGGTTCTTCTTAGATCTCTATTTTTAATGAATACCTCCAAGGAGAGATAGCTCAAAACCCTGAGCACAGGGTCGGCAAAATGCACACTCCTCTCTCCATGACGGCTGCAATTACACTTTTGGAAAATAGCCCAGGGAGTGCTCAACTGGATGATGAGAACTTGCATATCTCAGCTTCCTCCACAAAGGCTTTGTTTTTTTTTTTAATTTTGTTTTCAAATTCTGCTGCTAGCACATGTATTATCCAGGAGAAAAATTTAAATAGCAATTCAAGAGTAGCTCTCCCTCCTAACAGCTATGGGTGTTTATCGAAAATCTCTTTTCTATTTCATGGCACATGATCTCCTACTCAAAACCTTTAAGTTTAGAAAATTGCTTCAATCACCTGTTTTTCTGATATTTATTGGGAGATTAAGGTGAAGAGAAATAAAAGCTGACAGAGCACTCAATGCTTCCTGAAATGGAAGCAAACCAGGTTTTGTTCATTAATGTTACTGAACTGACGACCTCTGTGTAATTTGCACAAGTTCTTCCCATTTAGAAGAATTTGCGGCTGTGTGAGCCAGGATATTAATAAATGGTGAAGTTTTTTGATTTCTAGTACATGGAATTAGAAGTTCTGTACCTAGAGAAGAAAACTGACTGCAAAACTTCTGCCCCAGAGGACAAGAGAGTTGTCACAGCACTCTGGAAAAGTGCCAGAAGCACTGCAATTCATCCTTAATAAAGCTGCAGTCTAGGATCATAGTTGGCTAATTAGAGCAACACAAGTTTTACTGATGGAGATTGGAGCCACCAAAGAAATAGCAACAAGAACACTTTACCTTTTTTCTAAATAGGCCACAGATTTCTGGAATCCTGGTTTACAAGCGCCTTGGTTGATGTGGTCTGTTATGGAGCATGAAGGGTGATTAATAAACACAGTCTGGTACAGGCAGTGCTACCTAAATTCTATGGGGCCTCCAGTTTCTATGAGTGGCTGCTTCCTGTCCCAAGAGAAACACAACAGGTCTGTGATGTTTCCCAGAAATTCTCCTTGTACTTGAATACCTGGTTGGTAATGCTGTACCCGAGCTCTTGATGTGCAAATCGCTGTCAGCCCTTCCTTCCACCAGCCCTCCCAACAACACTTATAAGGTGAAAGTAAAAAAAAAACCACCTTGTAAATCTGGAGCTGTTGTTTTAATACTTTAAATGAAATCGTACTTTACAGAATATATTCACTTGGGTAACTTTTTTAATAATGATTCACACTGTTATAGAGAGCAATGTGTTGTTCCAGTAATTGCAGGCAGGGGATATACCTAAGCATTTAATTTAGAGCAGGTCTCTTCAATAGCTTTGCCTGAACAAGTCAAAAAACAATGTTGTGAGTATAACATGTAGCAAAGTCAAATTATGCCACAAAGGTGGGGTATTTATATACTAGCCAAGTAAATGTTGTACCTCTCAATAATAAATTTTTTTCAATACATGCATTATTTGGAATAAAATCAGCAATTTATAAAAAATAGTTTGAGGGTAATGAGTAACATTACATTACTTTTGTACATAAATTGAAAATTTCCTGCTACATTTTTTTATGTGAAAGCTGAGCAGGAGATTCTGGTAGTAAGCATCAGAATTTTTTGAATGTGATAAAATATCACTGCTATGAGAAAGAAAGGCTCAAATATTTTCATGTGGCCTAACTCTGTTTATACCACCAATTTCAGAATAGCATTTTAACATGTAAGGAAGTGCACAGAAGTGCTAAATTAGCTTCCTTATCTCACTTAGGTGCATGATATGTGAGCTCTTCAGGTACCTGGGGGCAAATGAGTCATTCAATTCATCTGGATTAATCGAGATGTAGTTTTAACTGTGTTACTTTTGAATTTTGGAATATTTTGTAATACTTGCAGTTGTTTGATAAATCCAGCTCACTTGAACTGTTGGAAGTGATGGTCATAAAGCTTTGTAAGTGTTGCCTACAGGTGTAAGGAGGACAGCTATGACAAGTGCCATTTATTACACTCTTAAATACAGTTTTACCTTTTGGATGTTTCCCTCACCTGGTGCAGACACACCTGTTATTTAATAAAGGTGAAAAACTGTAAAGCTGTAAAGTAAATACCAGCTTTTATCCCTTTCCAAACCCTTCCTGAGAAATCACAGAATCGCTGCTTGTGCTGCCAGTTCCGTAGTACTAAAGCCCCGCTGAAAACAAGGAGATGATCCTAAGGGGATCCGCACCCTTCCCAACTCCGTCGGAAAGATGGGATGACTTGACCTGGGTCCCCACTGTCCCCCCGGGCAGCGAAGGGGGAGCGGGAAGAGGACAAGGAGGGGACGGCGAGCAGGAGGAGAGGGGAGAAGGAGAAGGGAGGAGAGGTGCCGCTGCGGAAGGGCTCTCGCCCGGCCCCGCTCCGCCGGCCGCTCCGCTCCTGCCAGCTTCCCGGCCCAGCTCCCGCTCGCATCCCGGCCCCACATCCCAACTCACCTCCCTCCCGCATCCCAGCTCCGCATCCCAGCCCGGCTCCCACCCGCATCCCGGCCCCGCATTCCGGCCCGTCTCTGGAGCCCCTCCCGGCCCCGCTCCCAGCCGGCGAGAGGCGCTGCGGGAGCGCGGCCGCCGGGCCGGATCGGCAGCGGCAGGGGTGCGGGGGGACGCGGTGGAGGCGGCTCCTTTCCCGGCGGGGACGGCGGGGCTGGAGCCACCCCCGGGAGCCCCGGGCTGCGGGCGGAGCGGTGACAGGCTGGCTGTCGCAGGGCTGCACCGGCAGGGTCGCTGCGAGCCTGCCCGAGCCCGTCTGAGCGCGGGGCTGTCCGGGCTCGGTGCGGGCTGTGCGCTCCGCTCCCGGGCCAGGAGCTGAGCCCGCGGGAGAGGCGCTTCACCTCCCAGCCCCACCGGGCTGCGGAGCTGGCAGCAGCCGCCCTCGCCGGCGGCAGCGATGGTGCTCCTCGTACGTGATTTTGCTCTCCTGCAGAGGTTCCTGGTGAGTTCGTCGCTCTTAATAGCAACTGGTTTGGGGCAAGGGGGTTGAGGGGTGTTTTGGTTTTGTTCTCTTCTTTTCCCTTTTCTTTACCCCGAGAGCAGAAGCCGAGGAGGAGCCTGCGGCACGGTGCCGGTGCAGACCCTCCCGCCGGCCCCCTGCCCCGAGCGGGCTCAGCTGGCCCGGCTCCCCCCGCGGGGACAGGGTGCTTTGGTGTTAATAACCTGATAGGGGATGCCTGCATATTTGGTTGGGGTTTAATTTTTGAACAATGCTTTCTACAAGGTTTTTCTGTGAAAAGCCAGGGTGGTGGATCTTGCCCGTCAGTGATGCCGTCTGGGGCTGCTGTGCCGTGGGAGGGATGATACAGAACAGGCGCGCAATTGTTCTCTTCGCCACTGAGCAAGTGAGCGGCTCTGTGCCGCCCAGGTGAAGATCGGCTCTTGCCGTGTGCTGCCTAAATTTTTCTTCCTTTGAAAAGTACAGTTTCTTAATCTTAAATACAATAATGTATAACTTCAGCTTTATTTTCTGGCTATGCAAAAAAAAGTGTAAATGATTGAGGCTGAGAACCAATTACACAGTAATCTTTAATACTTGATAGCTACTGAATGCAGCTAACCACCACTCATTTCAGTATGCCAAGTGTGGAGTCATAGCATGGAAGCAGCCAGGGATTCTGCACCCCCAGAATCAGTGATTCTTGGAAAGCCTTGGCAGGAAACACTTATTGTGGCTGCCTGGGAAGTAGCCCTTTCAATGAATTTGAGAAGATAGAGGAGCAGGTGGAACAATTACTCCTGAAGTGCACGTGTTCCTGTTTTGCTGTGTGCACTTGAGCTGAGAGAATTTTTCAAGGTGTAGCCCATTAAGCGTTTTAAAGACCCTTGTGGTAGAGATGCTTGGAGCATATGTTGTGTTTGGTGTATCCAAAAGGAGGAAGAAGTGGTTGAATCCTTGCCTAAAAATGCTGAGGTGAGGAATGGCCTCTTTACTCAAGAAAAAAAAGGGTTTAAGAGCAGTCAGTGCTGGAAATTTTAAGCTGGACATCCTGAGGCTAGACAGAGAGAGCAGTTTTTTTAAAATAAAAGCACTTATTAGACTACTAAGTTCATAGAGTTTTTCATCACTAAAGAACTAAACCAGTGATGTTTTTCTCTAAAGGTAGGTTTATTTATAGCAGGACTTAGAATGGGGAAATCTTATGGGCTATATGTAGTGGAGGCCAGAACAAGTGATCACAATGAACCCTTATTGCCCAGATTAGGCAATATGATCAGGAAAACCCCATCATCTCTGAGAGCACACTCTCCTTTCTTTGTGTTCTCTTTCCTTTGCTACCTAACTTCCTTGATATAAAAGGGCTCAATGACACTGAGAGCAGCCCTGGGGAGAAGAACTTGAGGGTGTGGGTTGATGAGAAACTCAGCATGACCTGGCCATGTGCCCTTGCACTCCACAAAACCAAATGTGTCCTGGGCTCCATCAACTGCAGCGTGGGCAGCAGGTCCAGGGGGATTCTGCCCCTCTGCTCTCACAAGACCCCACCTGCAGTGCTGCATCCAGCTCTGGAGCCCCCAACATGGACCTGCTGGGGGGAGTTCAGAGACCACAAAGATGATCAGAGGGGCTGGAACACCTCTGCTACAAGAGGGTTGGGGTTGTTCAGCCTGGAGAAAGCTCTGGGAAGACCTTGTAGTATCTTTCAGTACCTAAAGGGCTCTACAAGAAAGCTGGAAGGGGACTTTTCACAAGGAGATATAGAGATAGGACAAGAAGTAATGCCTTTAGGCTGAAAGAGGGTTGATTTAGATTGATTAGGAAGAAATGCTTCACCATAAGGTTGGTGAGGTACTGGAGCATATTTCCAGAGAAATTGTGAATTACCCATTCCTGTAAACATTGAAGGCCATGTTGGGTGAGACTTTGAATGACCTGATCCAGTGGAAACTCTCCCTGCCTATAGCAGGAGGGATGGAACTGGATGAACTTCTAGGTCCCTTTCAACCTAACCCATTCTGTGTTTCTGTGACATCAATAGTTAGACTTTCCCTATATGTGTTTCTGTGTATCTTTAATATCAATTATTCCCCAAGTACAATTAGACCCAGGGGTCTCCAGGTTTCTATTTTCCATCTAAGTAATTATGGAAGATGAGAGTTGCAATGAGAGTTGCTATTCATAGATCTGAATGAGGTTTGAAGAATGTGGTTTGTAAGGCTCAGGTGTGGGCACAATTCCCAGACACTATCAAAGAGTTTAAACATTTGAAGTTATTTAACATGTCAACATTTCTAAGCAGTCTTCAGCACTATGTTTATCCTTAAGAAATACTTAGTAGACTGTTTGACTTTTTTAGGTTCCATGGTTGTTGAAATCTTAAGTTCTTTAGGGATGAAGAAATGCTTATTTAACCAAAATTCTATGTGAATTTTGGGTTGTAGCTGTATTTTTTACAGTGGGAAGACAGTAGGCATGAAGAATCTTATTAAACAATTTTCTGTGTGATGGTGTAGTCACCTGTTGTTTGCCTGTCTGCAAAACATCTATTACATAATGTTCTAAGCCTCCTTATCAAGAGAGATAAATGTCATGTCTGATGTTTGTTTAGCTATCATCTCTTGGTAAGATATTTGGTCTTGTGGGGAGGAAGGAGGAAGGGAGTCTGTTTGCTAGAACAATGGCTGGAACACCTGCAGTACAGCAGGACTGGGCTGTAACTGAGCACTGTTTCCCAGAGGTTTATTGCTGTTTGCCTTGCCTACATTTGCTCTGCCTTCTAATCAAACTTCGCTCATACCAGGGATGAGCTCACTCCTGTGTTTGTTGCCCCAGAGCCTGGAAATGTAGGAAAGCAGAATAGGCAAGCACAGTGGGAAGAACAGGCCTTGAAGAGCAGCATGGATTTGGTTCCAGGGATGGTAGGTAGGGGGTAATTTGTGGTGGGCACTGGAAGGTTTTACTGTGAAATTCAAAGAAATATATGCAACTTTTCTCAGCTCTTTATATTGAAGGAATGCATAAACATATATATATATAATATATAACACGGAATCTTTATGCATTGTTTCTGTTCCAAACACCCTGGGTCTGCTGTAATTTAAAAAAAAAAAAAGATTTAAAAAAAAGTCTGTTTTAAGCTCATTTCTTAGTCTGTGCTAGGTGTGACCCCATTTTGTGCAGCTTTCCATATGCTGAGGCACAGCTTCAGGACAGAATCAACTGCTTGGGAACTGAATTTGTTTGTTTTTTGGTTCGTTTGTTTTTAATCTTTCTCTGCCTGCGCTGAAATTACTATATTCAGTTACTCTAATCTAGAGCTTTTTATTTTCTCTGTATCTTTTCCCTGGGCATGCTTTTTGTATTGCTTAGAAACAGAAATGGAATCAGAAATGAAACAAAATTCCATTGTGGTTTGAACTATATTCCACAAATGAGTATTAACAGGAAGCTACTTAAATGAGCATTTTATTTATTTTGAAGAGGGCTGCTCTGCACCTTCACTTAAATGCACCTCTGGAATACTTAAATTACTTGGGGCATCCCTCATTGTTGACATATAACTTTTTCTTGTGTGTGTGAGAGATCATATTTTACCACAGCCTTTTAGGAGTGGTTGTGCTCTGTGTGGGGATGACTTGTGATGTACACACAGCTGGACATAATCCTGTCTCTGACCTGGGGCTCTAGGGACTTTTGGGACACTTTGCAACCTTTCCCCTGTACAAACTGTGCCTGGCATGCTGTGAAAGCAGCAGTGCAGCCACAGGTGGGAGGAAAACATGTTCACAGCATGAGGGTCTCCAAGTTTTTATGCAGTTTGTAAAATATGTACAGAGATGGAGACAATGTAGGAATTGTGTACAGCACTAATGTGCTTCCAGAACTTGAACAGGAGTGGAGCTTGGAGATGTTTGGGGGTTTTTTATGTGTATGATAAAAGTTGCAAGTGTGATCTGAATAATGTGGAAGCAAACATCTGTGGCCACAGGAACATTGTTTCCAAGGACTCTACTGTTGAATATCTGGGGAAATGCAGTGTTTGAAAGCAAGCCATTTGTCACTTGGAGATTATATTTTTCATTTGCAGTTGCTGCATGACACAGCTGATGACTTTTTGAGCAGTTTGATGTGCTTTGAATCTGAGCTTGCCTCCTTACTTCTGCAGCCACTGCAGAGCTCGAGAGGTCAGTCTTGGGAGGAGTTCTATGTATTATTGGTTCTAAAACCTCATTCATTTTCCTGAATCTTTGCACAAAACCCCTGGGGCCTGGTGAGTCAGGGAAGAATGGAGAAAATAAGGATCCAAATCCCCATTCTCACAATATTAAGAAAATAAATAGGCTAATAATGCTAAGAATAAAAGGTGCTTATACACACAGGCAAATTCGGAAGGCTTCAGTTAAATAAATAGTCAATTAAATTAAAATATAGTCCAGGAATTAGCATTCATTCACTGTAGGCATTTGTGCAGCAATGGCATCAACTGCATCATGGAGTGTGGTAACATCAACAGCCAAGAACATGAAATTTGTCTGGGGGATGGAGAGTCTTAAACCTGTCTAAAGTAATCCAGAATACTGAAATATGAGGAAAGTGGGTGTCCTTGAAGCATGTTGGTTTGAAACCTGTTTGAGGTTTGCACTGAAGATTAATAGTAATAAAAAAAGCAACACAGCTGCCTGCATGGAAATGTTGCATTACAGAAGCTGCATTTAAGTAGTGTTTTCTAAACTAAGAGTTGTTTCTGTAATGTTTTTTCACAGTTGCAGCTATAAAACAGCTTCCTTGACTCTAGTCATGCTCTGGATTAGAAGTGAAAATGCATTTGTCTCTCAAGGAGAATTTCTATTCCTTTTTTTCTACAGATGTACTTTAAAACTCTTAAATATTTTAAAATTCAGATGCTACAGTAGTGAAAATATCTATTAACTGTTGGCATCTTTATCCAGATTAGAGCTCTCTTTATTGTTACTACCAATGTGAAAGTTCAGAAGGGGAAAAAAATAATGAGTTTTTAATGGGAATGTAGTCCTTAACTCTGTTTAGCTTTGAAACCCTCACTGTCAGAGCAATATGGATGAGTAGGAAGCAGTTAGGAGGAGAAAACGATTAATGCACTGAAGAATAATGATTTATTAGATAAGACTGAAAAGGAATAAGGGAGAAGGTTGTACCTCCTTGGTATTTTGTCTCAGCTGGGGAATTATGGCAGCAAAGAAAGGTGGAGAAGTTTGAGAAACCTGTGCAAATACCAGGGTCACCTGGCTGGTGAGGGGTCAGTGAGGAGTGCCCTGGAAGCAGGGTGGGAATTCTGTGTGCCAGGGTGTATTTGTAAACCCTGTGCTTCCATCGGGGAGCGCTTGTTTGGCTTTGACCTTCCTAGATGCAGAACCAGAATGGAGTTCATTGATGCAAATTTAACCATGCATTCATTCTCCCAATATCCAGGCTGTCAGCATTGGGCACTACAAATAATATTCCTCTGGATTTCCTGTTTTTCCTGAATATATTTTGGCAGGGGTTTGTTTTGGTTATGATTGTGAGAATCTTTGATGGAATTATTTAAATGGTATCATCCCTGATAAAGTACAAGTAGCTCTTGATCAAGTTTTTTCTCATAAAATTTTTTTGAAAACACCTCTGATTTTGCAGGAATTGCTGTTTACCATGAAATCACTTCAAACCATGACCTTGCTAGTGAAATTTCAGTTTTATTGTGGAATTGAACAGAAACACACCAAACTGATTTGTGGTACACTAGTTTTGAAGGTTCACATTCTCAATTAAGTGTCTAAATAATTGATATCATAGCCCTTATATTTGAATTGAAATTATGAACTCACTTCTGATTAATTTTGTGAAAACATTTTAATATTAAGTTGCCACTGTGTTTCCAAATATGAGAAGACTGTGTTTGGGAGCAGAAGCAGTTAGGAATTCAGTGTCAGGCTTGGTGAAGACATTGATACCTGTAAAAGTCCTCTCTCTGAACAATGCAGTCTGTCTTCTGTCCCATTCCTCTGCCTGCTGAGATCATGAAGGTTCTGGATTTCAGTCATTGAACCTCTGCACTCATTGCAGAGAAACACCTTGGTTTCAGATGGACTTTATCTGAGCCAGTTCTGTTACTAAAGACAGAATAATTTCATTAAATTCATTTTAAACATACTATAGAGTCATTCAGAGGCTCACTATGTCTATAGTGGGCCACCTTAAAATGCACACCAATATCACAAATTACTTTTTTCTTCTGACCTTTCTCTGTTTAATTGAAGAAGTAATGTTTAAAGAGCAATAACTGTTTCTGAGCTTTAAATGTGTGTGATATCATATTTGATTTGATACCAAAACCAGGCATCAGGCAATATGTCATGGATGATTGCAAGGTAGTTTAGGGTGTGTCAATGTGTACCACTAGCACACCAACAGCTGTCTCCACTATAAAAACCCCACGAGTCCATGAAAAGTGAGGGCACTTTAATTGCACAAGCAGGTTATGGTGGAATAGTTTTTTGTATACGCCGTGTGTAGCACATTTTTTGATTGCCCAAGGCACAAAAAGCTAAAAATATTCCAAATATTTTTTGATACTCTTGCCTTCTGATTTGATATGATTCTACTTATTTTCCTTGGTGGTAGATCACACCTCATGTATAAACTTGCACTTTTTTCAAACTGAGTTTATTTTTGGCATTCTCAAAAAAAACCCTTCTGAAATTCTGGTTTTTATCAGTGGGGAGGGAATGAGACCAGGTTGAAGGTTTTCACTGTGGCACTCAAGGAACAGAGAAACAGCAAGAGGGACAGAATAATTTATTATCATGTGGCAGCCTCACACTGAACATGAGATTTTTGTTTCAGGTTGTTTTTTGTGGTGTTGTTTAATTGGTAATTCTGATAACAAAATAACCTGTAACAAGACAGGGAATAAGCAGGAGGTCAGTAGCAATTGGCAACCTGTGCTTGTGATTTAGAAAGGGTTTCTTTGCTTCCAGTGGGTTTCTGGTGAAGGAACTTGCATATCTGATCAGTTTCTGGTTCATTTTAAAAGCATAGACAGAAATTTTCTCTTTTCAAAGAGTATCTAAAAATAGCAGAGTAAAATACCTCTAATATTGAAATGTATTCCCTGTGGTTTGATGTATTTTGTTTACCAGTGACTATGGATTGTGCAAAAAGAAAATAGGCCAGCTGCACAGCAATCTAAAAAGGAGAATATTTCAATTGGTCAGTTGCAAGTCAAGCAAATGTTTTTGAATTAGATGAATTTAATTTCTTTTTGTACTATAGAATGTCTTCAGCCTTAAATTAACAGACTACGATCATATTCTTTAATTTTATTTTAGTCATTAATTTTATTAATACATTACCAGTTTTCTGTTGTTGTTTAAGGGGTTTCATAGCTTTGGTCCACCCAGCTTATTACTTCTGCATGTCCAGTTATTCCCTGATGGAATCTGAGGGTGTTGATTTGATAAATACACAGTATGGTACAGAATAATTTTGGCTTTCTGTCTGTGGGTTTTGTGCAGTGCAGTATATAATCCTCAGTAGTAGAGGTTGACTTCTCCCATCGTGTTTTGAGGCCCTGGCATAAAATGAAATGTAAATAGAAGATCAGCATGATTGTGGTGGTGTCATAATGAAATGCTGTGAGGTACTTGAGATGTTTTGGATTCTTTACAAATAAATAGAAATCCTACAAATTGTGCTTTTTGGATGAAAATGTGTCCAGTGATTCCACCAGAGGAATGTTGTGCTTTAATGTGCTCAGGGGCTGTGGTGGTTTACTGCAGTACCCTGGTTACCTGAGACTCCTTGGTTTTTCTCCAGCAGCTGCAACACAACGTTGTATTCAAAGTATAGAGTTTGAGGGAAACCAAAAATGGAGCTGAAGCCAACTGAACGATATAATGACAATTAAATTTCAGCAGATCTGTATCAGTTTATATTACCAGAGAGATTGGATCTCTGTATTTAGAGCAGTTCAAACTGGGCTCTTTGTTCTCATGGACAATTCTGTCTGGCACAATGGATAGGGAGAGTCCTTTTAGTGTCCTTCCAGACATGAATTTAAACAGTTCATTCCCTCACACGTGGACACCTGGTTATATGTGGGAACCCCTGCACATCTGGGAACCTGCTGGAGGCTGGAAGCAGAACTGGAGGCTGGTAGTTCTCAATCTTAAATGAAAACCCCAAACTGAGATGTGCATATTCATGGGGACAGATTTTAATGTCATTCTTGACAATCAAATTAGGCTTTCCAAGGTTTGAGGGAGTTCTGCATTGGAAAAAAAAATCTAAAGTGAATTGGCTTAGGTAGGTTTTAGTCCAGGGTGAATGTGAACAGAATGATTGTTGCAGTCACAATGGCTGAAACATGAAGGAAATAATAGCTTTGAGCTCTAGCAAAACCAGATAGTTTTTCACAGGTCTAATTATTCACCCTTGGAGTCTCTTTTCCAACGCCTGGTACAACTGCTCTTCAACCTTTTATTCCTGTGGAGCACTAAAGACAGAGCGACTACTTTGTCAAAATACTGTTACACCTTCCCCACATTAAATTACTTTATGTGTCTAGAGACCTCAAGTACAGTGAGGATGAGAGAAGCTGCAACAAAGTGGAAAAAAGAAAACAAGGAAGAGCTGTTAGCCAAGTGGAAAACAGCAAAATAGTATTTAAGGCTCACACCCATTAACTATGATACATTTCAGTGATTTTTCATGCCCTGTACTGGTGCAGGTTTTCCTGCTCCCTGAGACCAAAACATAAGAGCATTTACCTTATGCCAGAAAGTACAAAAGAAGTGGAGCAAATACCAAGGGATACTTCCATTTTCTTTCCCACACCTGTCCATAAATCAAAACTTACATGAAACTGGTGCTCCTGTGCTTCTTTAGTTAATTTGTGTCTGATTGATGCAATGAATAGACCTGATAGTCTCAAAATAAAAGCCAGCTTTCTAAATTTTGTGAAACTTCCCAAACTGAGTTGTTTCTATACTGATGCCCCAGGGTTTTAGTCTTAGCTTTCAGTGCCTTGTTCTCTCAATCTACAGTTTAATTAACTTTTGCACCATTTATAGTATTGGTTTAGATGAGAAAGTCATCAAAGGAATTATTTGGTTTGGGTTGCAGTGTTCCTTCTTCTAACTAAGCAAATAATCTCAGCTGTTCCAGAAGTTTGAATTTCTTTGGTATGACTTGATAGTCATAGAAGTCTTGAAAGAAGTTCCCTTCTGTTAAGAGTGAGAACAAGAGAACAGGTGGAATTAATTGTTTTGGATGCACTGTAAGTGGCATAACCAGCAATTATTATAGATCAGGTTGCCTAATACCTCTTGCCTATAGTATATTTTTCATTTTGTATTTATTTTATATTGTGGTTGTTTTTTGTTTATTTTTGGGGGTTTTTTTCCCCTCATGTTCTTCCAAAATTTCCCAAATTTGGCCATTGGGAAGTTTGTCTTCATGTATTTGGTACAGAACTTGTATGAGCTATGCCTTCCTCCTCAAGTTTAAAATATGGTTTTGACCTGACAAATTTTAACAGCATCTTCAAAAAATATTCACTGACAGAAAATGTTTCCTATCCTTTTAAGTCTGAAGTCTTTGTCTTAAGACCTGTGAATGAATTTGTGAGAATGGAAATGATGTACACCTATGACAAAGTAAAGCAAAGTGGTATGTTTACTTCTGTGCTCTTTTCAGAAGGTTCTTTTAGAATATGTCCCTAAACATCAGTGTGACTATTGCAAAAAATCTAATTTTTGACAGGTAACATGGCAAAGTTATTAGGAAATTGACCTTTTATAATGGAAAAAAAATCCTGTTAATTTTTAATGGAGAGGCTTCCTGGCCCACCTGACGTTATATTCCAGGCAGGAAAGGAGGGATCCTTTTGCCACAGAAAATAAAAAGACAATTTTAGCAATTTGATATAATGTGTGCATTTTAGTGCAATGTCTGGTATACCCATAATATCAGTGAGCCTCATGGCCCTTGATGTGGTTTTCCTTGGCATAACCTCTTGAGCAGGAGGTGGAGTTCTCCCTGTGCTGGCTGCAAGCAGAAACAGAGAAAAGCTGAGAGATTGGCTGTGCTTTACACGTGTTGGGTGGCAATGGTTTCTTCTTTGTACCAGCCTGCTGCTCCTCCTGGAGGATTATCGCTTTCCATATTTGTGGATGGCTTTAGGAGTGCTCAGGAGCAGTGGTGAACTGATAATTTGCATGACAAAATATCACAGAAAAAGCATTTGAGAAACTTCCCAAGAATTTGGGGAGTTTATAATGACTTACATGAAAATTACTTGTATAGATGGAATTTTATTTTAGAAATCTCTGTGATAAATTACTGAGGAGACACAATCCAACTGAAGAGTTGGAGAGAGCCAAGTAATACTAAATCAGCCTTTAAATGCCTTTAAAATTTGTAGTGAGCTTTGCCTGCTACTACAGTAGAAGTGAATACTGTTGAAAATTTCAGAGCTTAGTACAAGACAGATATTAGAGCAGGTAAATTGGTGTATGGATTTTGAGAATAATTTCATGGGATATTATACATATATATACACATAAGCACATATAAAATGAAATATTGTGTATTCCTCAGAATTCTGATGAATCTGACAGTCTAAATCCTTCTTACCCAATTCTGTGACAGCAGGAAAATGAGAAGTCTGAGTAATCTATGCCAAAGTGGTCAGCTAATCTTCCTTCTGCAGGCTGGAAGGAGTGTTCCAGGATCTAAAAGCATTTGTACACTTCATATTCAATCATATCTTCCCTTTGTCTCCACAGCAGGTCATGAGTAATCTTCTTGTCAATTGGTTTGTAGCAGCAATAAGGCCTGCACTTAATACATCTAGGAGCAATGAATTAATTTATTAAACCAATTTTAGTGCACACCTAGAGACCTAGAAATCTAATTGTGCCTCTCCTTTCGCCTTCATGGGTAGGACATCCCTGTTCCCAAACATTTGGACTGTGTATACCTGATTAAACTTTTTTTTTTTCAGTTTAAACAGAATATTTTTGAGTGTCCTGGCTTACTCACTTCACAAACAATGGAGAACATCCCACATGCGAGATCATTTCCCATACAGCTCCTCAGGGATTAGACAGAGACAACCTCTCCCTTATCTGCCAAGAATCCCAGAGAGATTGTAGTCTTACAAATCAGATTTTGTTCACAGGTGGGCAATCCTTGGCCCACACCATCTCCAAACCTCTTGTTTCTCTCCCTCTGATGTGCAGGCTTGTATCCCTTGCTGTGTCCTGGGAACACCTCTGCCCTGAGCTGTGGGATGGGTGCTTCCCATGAACTTCGGGTTATTTGGAAGGGTTGGATCTGCATAGGGAATCTGCACCTGGGAACTGGGCTCCCTGGTGGGCTATGACCAGGAGAGATGTTAAGGTGTGGTGTTACAAAGCAGATTTTATCCTCCTATCTCATCTGACAGATGTGTGGTGAGCTGACCCGACGTGTTTGTTCACAGCTGGGGAAAAGCTGGGTTGCTGTGAGGGAGACTGAACATTAAAGCACCTTGGGCTGGGAGTTGAGTGAATCTTAGAGATGAGATTTGACAGCTCTGAATCTCTGATGGTAACATTCTTCTAGAGAAAGGAAAAATGCAATGTTGAGATACAAAGTAATTTCTATTGTGTGTTAATAAATTTGCCGAATCTATTGAGCAACATTAGCAAAGCATGTCAAACTTGATCGTGTCTTGGTTGGGAAATCCAGTGATCTAAAGGCTGATCCTTTCTGTAGAAAAGCCCAGTTCAACCTGCAACACTTTTCCCTTGCTATGCACCAAAAAAAAAGTGCTCAAGCTCTAATTTAATTCAAGAAAAGCTCAAAATTGGGGTGGTGTTGTTAATGGAGTGGTGTTCCCTGCTTGAACACCACGTGTTTCCTTATGGCAGGAGACCTTACTGAGGATGTTGTATGCAGGCAGCTCAGCACCCTGGGGTCTCTCTGTGTGTTGGAGTTCACACTGTGTTTGACCTATGGGCTGGCACAGCTGCACTGCAGAGCTGTGCCATCAACCAGGCTGCTAAAGAGCACTGAGTTCAACCAGAAAGTTCTTCCTGAACCTGCCAGCCTGAATTGTTTCATAATGCACTGTGCTCCCCTTCCTATGAGGCTATGCAGTAATGCTACAGGTAGATTATTTTTAAATATAAGAGATAAAGGAGTGGAGGGAGAGGCTGAGAATCTGAATACATTTGCTAAAACGTGGCTTGGAGTGTCTGGGATTCATTATTTAAAAGAAGTAACTGCCCTTTCTAAGGGTGATTTATTATTTCAGAAATTTGCAGTTTTCTCAGTAACAGATTAAAGTACTAAAGACAATGTTGTCTTCAGATTCTGTTTTCAACAACTATTTAACACTGAATTACCCCTACAGAAAGACTGCAGGTTGTTAAAGGGATCAGGTTAGCCTCCCTTGTTTTGGGGCTGGTCTGTAGGTTTTTGGGGTAAATTTGAAGCAGTTAAGAAACTTCAATGATCTGTTTCCAAGTACAATCCCCTCACACTGGAGAAGGATATTTTATTCTTTCAATGTACTTTTAATAGCCTGAGGTGTGTTCTTTACAAGGCTGTGCTTCTCATTCAATAAATCATGTGTGACAAAGACAAAGCTATGTTAGTTATGTTTATTGTTATATTTTCAGCTTTGGAACAGCAGTTTGCAAAGCAGGCTTTTTCTGGATTTTACTGCTTCTTGTGCATTATACAGCTCTAACAACATTCTAACTTCAACTTTTTGTTGTTTCATTTTTGCATCTTTTTTAAATCTTACATGAGAAAAAGCTTAAAGAAATATGTGTCCTGCAGTGTCTCCTAAGAAGATGCTGTCTCACAGCTGGAAAGGACATTTAGCTTCTGTGACAGGCTTTCTCAGTGTCTCTTGCTATCCCTCTGTGTGGGCATTATTATGTTTAGAATAGTGCTGATGTTTTTAAATGAATGTTGCAGAGAAGAGTTTCAGATTTCCAGTTGATTTTAGGCGCTCTGTTGAATAGGAATATGGAAATATAACCTTGTTACTTGTAGGTAGTCTTCCAGTTTATCAGTTTTCCTGCTCACAATCAGTCATTGCTCTACAGCTCTGCACTGGTCTGCATTTAAAAAAAAAATGTAACAGACAAATCTGTGGGGGGTTGCCCTTGAAAAAATAGGTTTTGTGGCTTTTTGGAGGGACAAGTATTTGAAAGGGAGGAAGAGGATAAGTGAAGTATTTCTGTTCCCTATAATAAGGTGAAGAATTTTCTACTTCAGGGCATGACACTCAAACTGGCCTGTGTCCATGAGTTTCTTGAAAGTAATATAGGGTTATGGATATCCTATATACTTGAAAAATCAGGCTGTCTGTAACTGGAGTGTCCAGACATCAAGGAATTTTGATTACCAAGGTGTTTCCTTTCCTGTCCTGCTGTCAACTTGTAGGATTTTAGTTTTATAAATAAAAATTAACAGAAAAAGTTATATAAAAGATCAGAGTGTGTGTAAAGTACTTGGACACATGTGTATGATATAAGAGCTCAAGTCTTCTATTAAGTCTGTATTCAGGAGTGAGAAAATGCACCATCAATGAGACATGGGCTATATGCTGAGTGGTGGAACTTGGAAGAAATTTTGGGCAGCTACCTTGCCATTATCTTTCCTCTGACTGTTGAATGGAACAGAAATCCCATGGAAAACAAGATTTGTTGTTGTGCATTTTTAAAATCTTTTCATATTGCCAAGCAAGCTGAATAAAAGTTGACGCATTTTTAAGGTGTTGAATAGTTGAAAGCCTGATATAGCACCAAAAGCTGTCCCCAAGACCTTGTGACTTATGGGTTTTGTTTTGTTTCTTGAAGAATTCGAGGAATAGCATTCACAATAGAGCTACAATTGCTTAGGGGGATTGTGTACACACACACAAGCTTAATTGCTGAGGATTGGAATATTACTGATATTCACAAGAGGTAAAGGTAGGAGTTACTATAGACTATTCACTTAGGATGATCAGAAAGTGTTTTTGTTAAGATGCCTTTTTTGTTTGTGTTTATTTACTCTGGTTTCTGGAAAAAATCCTTTAGGGACTTAAAAGTAAAGAGGAGAAGCGTGCTTGAGCTTGCTGGTTTGCAGTAATCACAGAGGAAAGATTAAAGATGTAGACAGAGTCAAAACCATGGGCTTTTTGAAAACTGGGGAGGCTTGTTCTTCAGTCATAAAATAACAGATTTCTACTCCTGACAGGTTCTTCCTCTTCAGTCTCTGAGGGAACCCAAATGGTTGTCTGTCCCCAAAAGGCTGCATGTAGGAGCAAAGGGCAGGATCCACTGGGGAGTGGTGTTCCAAGACCAACAGACTGGAAAGATCCCTTGATCATGGAATAAGTCACCTAAAAAGTCAGGTTTTTTCTCCACCTTAGTCATCTCAATTTATCATGTAAGG
>VWYI01023186.1:27875-43398 GCA_013399455.1 Anthoscopus minutus
TTTCCAGAATATCTTGGAATACAAGGTAATCTGCCCCTGACAAGGTGCATTTAGGAATCCTTTTGAGAAAAATCCCTGCTAGGCTGAGAGCAAGAACAAGCTGATACCCTCACTGGTGTGGGGGAAATAACAAAACCTACCCCAAATCCCTGCTCTGAGTCAGTGATTGAATAGATAAATCTTATTAACCTTTCAATAGTCCCAAGCTAAAACTTCTGTCCTTATCACTCCTATGTAGTCCCTGAAGGCATCTATTAAACTATAGCTGCTGTACATGACATGTGAGGAGAAATGCTCAGCTGTGGAACATGGGTATCTAGCATTGGATCACTGGAAAAAATGCAGTTCTATTCACACTGAAAATTATTAACCAGGCTTCCATAAATATATCCTTAGCACTTAAAAGCTGCACTGGTCCACGAGGAAGTTTGCTTTACAGCCAAGTTGTGATGGGATGACTGCTGTGGGGTAGCAAGAGGCAGCACCAGTGGCAAGAGACACCACTGTGAGCAGCTCCTGACTGTGTCCTGGCCACCCTGGAGGTGTTCTTTCCAGGTGAGGACATGGGGACACCATCCCTTCTGGGCTGGCAGACTTTGGGTGTCTTCTCTGTGCACACTGACCATCTCAGAGAACTTGTTCTGTTCTGCAAGATTTTTCACAGATTTTATACTGGAAGTGTGCATCCACTGTGCGTTCTGTCTCAAACCCTGGCTGCTGAGTACTTTGACCCTCACATAATGATAAATTTTGGTGTAATTTCAAGTGGCACAAGCTGTCTGTATTGCAAATGCAATTAAAAAGCTGAAACACTTATTATGCAGATAGCTGCAGTAAATCTTGGCCAAAAGGAGGCAGAAAGGTACTGCAGAAAGGTCAAGTTGTGATTAATGTCCTGTGAATACAGCTCTGTGCAGTCTTTCTCCTGAATAACTTCTCTTTTTCCATTTCACCTAAAAGCTGGTGTTCCAGTAGTTTGTTGTCTGTGCCCAGTGCCTGTCCTTCTGGAAATCTGGGCAAGTAGCCTTAGGATGGGCAGAGAGTCTGGAAGTTCACTTCCAAGTTCTTGAACTCTTGCTTCTGGTGCCACTGGAATTCCACATCTAGCTGGAAAAAGGGAGATTATGGATTGCCCATGCCCAGGGAGGCAGAGTTCTGATTTTTGATAAGCAGTGTTAAAGAGAGGGGTGCGACTTTAAAGCCCTGGAAAAGTAGATTCCACCCTTTGGGAATCAGGGACACAGGGAATATTTCTCTGCCTGTCCTGGAAGTTCCTGACCCACAGGAAAACTGTTTTTGACCTCTGTCCATGGAGAAAGTTTCCAAGGCTTCAGGATGGGTTGGAAACAACCAGTTTGTGAATTTAGATAGTGATGTAGTTAGTAGTTTGTCACTTGATGAAAAATGTATATTTTGGGTTTTATATAGTATGGATGTAGGTGATCCTCCTCAAGATAGAGAATTGTGGGCATTGCCTCAGTTTCCCTTCTTCTTCACCTACTCCATCTTCTGCAGCGATGGGGGCACAAAATTTTTGGATAGAATTAGCTGCAGTGCAGGTGTTTCGTGAACAGACAAATAATTAGGTATTGGTAGTAGAGTAATAACAATAGACACTTTAGGAGCATGGTATCAGGTAATTGGTCACCTTATCTTGTATCAATTTGGACATTTTGAGCCTCTTCGGGCTCTTGCTGGGGTGTTTTTCAAGAGTGCAGAGCCTGTGCCATCCTTGGCTTCAAACTTGTGATAAAAAATAATAAACAGCCTTTGAAGACTGAACAGCAAAGCCCATCTGCTTCATTTTTAAGTGTGGTACAGCCTCTCAGGGGTTGCTCAATCTAGCAACTCCTGTGTTGAGATCTGATTGAAGGTGTGTCTGTGCTGGAGTAAGAGCTGCTTCTTGAGAGCTTCTGTGTCTTTCTGCTGTTTGTACAGCACCCACTACTATTATATTATGGAATTGCCTTGGCAGATCACAGCCAGAAGGGTAGATGAGAAATCTTGGGAACCTTTTCTTGCAGTTGTCAAAAATTATCATAGTATCATGTATATTAGATGTTTGTTTGAAAAATTCAGATTGCTGACACAGACTGGCCTCAGGTCTTGTAAGGTATTTCTGCAATGGACCTCTGGCATCTTCTGCCATGTTCTGTAGAGCAATCTTTAAAGTTGCACCCAGCTCCTTCTGGTTTGGAGCACTTCCCACGCAGTGATCCCTTGTGCAGCTTTGAAGCTCACTCCTCTGGCCCTGTCCCTGGCTGCTGCTCAGAGACCACTGCTGGAGACTGTGCTGCTGGATAGTTGTGGTTGCTTTTTGTGCAAAGTGGACAGGAGCCAGGGTGTTCAGCACTGTCAGCTTCAGCTGTGTGTCCTTGCCTCAGGAAACATCTGAGGCACTGGATGGGTTGCACTGCAAGGGCAGAATTTTAAAATGACTATGAAAGCCATCCCAGATGTTCCTCTGGTTTGTATAACAGTATTTTCAGAGGAATCTGCCTCTTCTCTCTGTCATAGAGTGTGTAAAAAAGGATGCCAATCCTGTGCCTGCTGCTGGCAGACAGCTCATACAGGCTTTTGCTGAAAGGGCTCCTTGGATTCATTGGGGTCTTACAGAGATCCAACAGCAGAGTCCAGCTCCTTTCTCACTGATCTAACTGTGCTCCTCAGCCATAAACAACACACAGCTGCTCCCCACAGACCCTCTCTGCTGCTTTGAGCCGTTCTGGATAGACATTGCTACAAATCTCGTCTTGGGAAGCAGAAGGAAGACTCCACATAATCCACTACCTCCTCTGCCCTGCTGAAAGGGATCCTTAGGTTGTGATAGCTGATGCACAGCCCAGACTTCAGACAGACAGCAGTGTAACCTGGGAGAATACATTTTCTATCTAGATTTTGGTGTTTTTTTCCCCTGCCTGCCACAAGAATTTTGGAAAGTTATATTCTTATATATGCAGACTTTCAAACCATGTTCATTTTCAGGCAGATACTCTGGAGGAACACACTGAGGCATTTCATGGAAGATTTAACAGACCTGTTAGCTTTATTTGCTGTTTGTAGAGAAAAATATTGCAGCATTGTAGTTAATGGAAAACAAAACGACAACACTCTAAGCTCATCCCACTCTCTGATTAAGCTGTTTGTATCCTCTGGTAGGTTTCTGGACAAGTGTCCTTGTGGACAGCCCATTTTATGCTGGAAATGATAAGTAGGACACATTTGCTCACATGTTTTGCATGCCTGTATTTGAGGTAGCCACGCTTCGTCCCCTTCACAGTCAGTGGAGAGAAATGGATGCCACCAGACAAGGGCTCCTCTGACCTTTTTTAAAATGTTCCTATGAAGATGAGGTGAGTCATGCCCTGGAAGTGTTTATTTCTCTCTGCTTCTTATAGAGAGGGACTGGAATGATTAGGTCAGAAGAAATAAGAGAAATCATAGAACGGAGTCATGGTTTGAATTAGAAGGGACCTTCAAAGTTTATTTAGTCCAAAATCCACAATCATCCTGATCTCCACCCCTACCCTGCACAGGTGAGTCTCCTAAAGACTTTTCACACCTCTGTAGAGAAAAGTCATATAATGTATGATGAGATACCTTTGATATGTGGGAAGATCAAACTTAGTTCTTTTCATTAAAATGCAAATCCTGTTGATTTGTTGAATCAAATAGAAAGTCATCATCAAGAACAGTGGACAATGGGTGTTACTACACCCCACTGTTGTGGCAGAAAGGCAAACAGGCTAAAATAATGGAGGACTGGGGCTCTCATGTCCTACAGAGACACACCACGTGCAGCTTTCCTCATTCAAAGCACTCATACAAGGTTTGCATTCCCTTCTCCCCAAGCCCAGAGTGGGTTTCACTGGCTTGGTGGATGCCTTCCCAAGTGGCTCCTTCTCTGTGTTACTTCCCTATTCTCTGACACTGCAGCAGTTCCTCAGCAGTCTTCCTACACCTCTCTTACAGAGCTTAGAGAGAATTTAATTTTGATTTATTCATGAAGAAAGCAAAATCAATGACAGATTTTTTTTCAAGTGGACTAAATCTCATATGAGTCATGAGTTTTTCTGCAAAATGAAATGTTTGCTGAAGTGAAGGCACTTCCTTTGGAGTACTCTTAGTTCTGCAAATTAGTGAAAATATTTGAATTTGAAGGTGCACACTAGTGGTTAGAAAGAATTAGGAAACTTGCTGGCATTGTACTTGCTTTCAATTTCTAAAATAATTCAGTGGCAAGAAGTCATTTCTTGCTCCCAAAACACCATGTCTATTGTAATGTAGGGAAAGGGTGCTGGAAGTTTTCAGAAGTAAATTGATAAAATTTCTTCAACTTGTCTCAGTTAAATTTCCTAATGGTGAGTCTTGGTTAAATTCATGATTTATGCAGGTATTAAGCAAAATGTGTAAGGTGGATATTAGAACTTGTTTAAAACTGTGGATAAATACATTCTATTCTAGACCTCAGCTTACTGCTTCTCTTTCCATTTCATCACAGAAATTATGAAGACACAGGGATTAACTTAAAAGTATTAAGGTAAAGTTCAGTGCTGAATGAATTGCTGCCTTCACACACACTGTGACTAAGAATGAGACTGAGATGACTCAAGCCCTAACTCATATTTTCATGGCTGATTTAACATTGCACAGATGCTATTTGTTTAACAATAGCAGAAATATTGCTCCTTCATTCATTCTTTGATTCAGATCTGTTTGGTTTCTTTCGTTTGGCAAACTGGTGCATTGAATCTCTTTCCATTCTTGCCCTGGGAAGTGTCTTCTTTTCTGAGTAAATATTCAGCCAGGAAGGTAAACAATATTTACCCAGTGATAAGCAAAAGAAAAGAAAAGGTTGCCACCCTATCATGTCATTCTTCCCACTCCTTGCCTCCTGTTTGTAAATAAATTATATTAAACATGACAGATTCCCCTGAATCTTCTCTTAATATAGAAAATATTCTTAGATATTTGTATATTCCAAAGCATCTCTGAAGGAGTTAGGTTCTTTTGTTGTTTTGTGGGATCTCTAGGGAGCATGGGCTTATGCTCACAAATGAACTGCCTGGTGCTCTCTCCACCTCTGGTCTGTTCAGCACTTGATCCCTGCCTGAATGACTGCTGCATTTTTCCCAGTTTGGAAAATAAGCCAAGCTTCTCTGTTCTCTGCTCCTGAGGGCCGTAACCTGACTGCGCAGTTGCATGTGCCTAAATTTCTGTAGAAAATGTAATTTTTCTTTTTTAAAATGTCTTTTTTTCATGTTACTTAATGCTTTTTATCAAGGCTGAAAAACAAGCAGAGGGAGACCTGTAGAAGAAGCAGTGTTTAATGAATGCTCAGGCTGTCAGTGCTGAGCTTAGTCCTGGCTCTCTTATTTGTACAATCAGGCCAGTTAATGTACTGCTTTCTTACACAGCAAGGTCTGCTCCGTAGACTTAATGAGCTTTAACATTATTGCTTTAGTCTTTAAACACTCATGATTTTGGTTTTGAAATATTATTACAGTAATTGTAGAAATTAGATATAGCTCGCAGGCATTGGCAGTGATTGGAGAGATCTGCAGTCCTGTAGGCAGGCACATGACAGCTCTGCCAGACAGTTGGAATTGTGCCCAGCCTAAAAAATGAACTGCTTCTGAATCCATTGGGTTCGTTTGATTAACAAATCTGAGTTTTTTCTAATTACTCTGAAGTCAAACACACTCATACTGTACCAGTTAGAAAGAAGTAGAAACTCCAGTTGGCTGGCACCAACCTGTATGTGCTTTAAATGACTCTTCAAACAATGTTGCTGTCATACATGATCCTTTCTTTAATGCAATACATGACTTCCCAGTTCATAAATCTTCGAGCTCTTACATCTAAGGGTCTTTGAAGTTTGTTCTTGACCAAAGAATCTGCTTACTATTTACATTGTAATACTGACAAGAGCTCTCAGTCTAATCCATGTGCAATTAAACAAGATCACATTCAACAAATGTGGTTTGGTTTTCCTTCCTTGCCACTTGACTTTGGTGTCTTGATTGGCTCTTTCTCACCTTACAAAATTGTTGATTTTGTGCAACAAGCATTTCCTGGTCCTTCAGGACCTGCTGACGCTTGGTTTGCACACCTGGGCGTGTGCCCTCTGCAAACACACTGCTGGGAAGTGAGGCTGGTCTTTCTTGCTCCTGTTCATGGCATTCTGCAAGCAGCATGCTTGAGTGAGAGCAGCAGGAGACACCAGGCTGGCAGCCACAGTTTCAGCATGGTAAGCTTTACATTTGTGCATTTTATCTTCCTGCCATTTATTAGAGTTAATGTGAGCAGCTCTTCTAATCCTTCCTCCATCATTGCCTTAAATATGACTGTGGGCCTCAGAGAAAGAGAAGAGTAGCTGTGGATGTGGCCCATGCTTTGGTGGCTACCTACTGATGCCATCTTAGTTTTGAATTTGACTTCAGACCCCCATGTGAGTGAACTCAGCAGACAGGATTTGTGTGTTTCAGGCAGCACATATGATATGTGCCTCTTTTCATTTGAGCGTGGAAGCTGTGTGCACTGGATTTAGATTTGCCACGCTGTGATCTACGGTGCCAGCGCTGAGCTGGGAGGTGGAACCTGTGGCTTCCTGAAGCATAGGGAAGAGTCAGTAATGCCATTAATACTGTTCCTGCAGAGCTTCCAGCTAGGCTGTCATACCTCATGCAGCTTTGGTTCAGTGATTGGTGCCTTTTCAGGAGGTGATCTGTCTCAGCTTCTTGAGTGGCAAAAGTCAATTACAGCCACCACACCATGCTGCATTCAGCTACTCTTGTTAGGAATTTCCTGACCAGTTTATGCCTATCCTAAATACACCCATACTAGTAAATATACCTAGTGCAAACAACATTTCTCTGCTGGCAAAGAATTTCCTGCCAGCAGTAGGTGGAGGGTCTATCACTCAAGCAATGTGAGGCAGTG
Source organism: Anthoscopus minutus (assembly GCA_013399455.1). Classification (NCBI taxonomy): domain Eukaryota; kingdom Metazoa; phylum Chordata; class Aves; order Passeriformes; family Paridae; genus Anthoscopus; species Anthoscopus minutus. Next base: position 34,818 of record VWYI01023186.1, read on the forward strand.
CTGTGGTTCCTGTACCACTGCAGTCAGTGCATGTGGAAAATGTTGCCTCTGTTGCTGAGTCACTAATTTGTTCCATGTCCTGCCTTCCAGCTAAGTAAAAATAATTGTTCAGCCGTGGGAGTAATTTCTTGCATCAGGCAACTTGATGACAGAGCCATTGAAGAAAAGAGGATAATTCCTCTCCCTTCATCGTGCTTCATTCAGCTTTGTCTCTAGAGAGTTGGATGCTTCTCCTCCATCCCAGGAAGATGGGTGGGAGATGAAGCAAAAGTGCTTTGGAGTGTAGATGACTGTTGTCCTGCTGGGCTCAGGAGGATGCCCATGGCAGGAAGATCCATGGTCACTGTACCTGTGGTGACAGCAGTGGATTCACTGTAATTCCTGTGGCTCTGATGTCCTCCAGGGAGGTTCAGTTTTGGGGGTGCTGTAATTGTCACAAGCAGCTGTGCGGCTAGAGTTAGCAAAAATAAATGATGTGTTCTTCTACACTGTAATGCTGCGCTTTTTTTCTGCTTTTTTGTTTTGTTGTTGTTTATTTTTAGGCAAACCTTAATTCTTTTGTCTTGGGAGGGTGAGCAAATACTCTCTGGATAGAAATGGTACCTGTGTGCAGTGGATGAAGTTATATGCAGGATAAAATGTACTTTTTTATTAATTTTTTGTCTACTCTTGCTGTCTTATGCTAATAAGTGCATGCTATTTCTAATGTATCTCCCCACAACAATAGCTTCAGAGAGTAAAACTCCATTCTAGACATACATTTCCATGGGGATAAAAGAAGTGGCAAAAGCATGGGGGATAGTCTCACTGAGCGTTTTTTTCTACCCTTTCCATGAGACAAGGAAAAACAACCACCTACTTGGGCAGCTCACTTAAATACAGCCTTGGGATTATGTCAGAGTGGAGCAGGAATGAAGTGTCTCCTTCCTCTGCAAGTCTGATATCAGATCATTACTCTGGCTTAAGAAATTAATGTTCTGTCTGCATGCTGAATGTAATTATAACAAAGCCCATCCTTTTAGGGGAGGTTTGCATTTTTCCCAGTGTCCTAATTCACGTTTTAGCGCTCCTCAAGTGCTCTGTTATGTGAAATCTTCACTCACTTTAGGATGAAAACAACTACATTTCCTAATCAGCTCCAAGGCTGCTTAATAAAACATCACAAGTCTGTTAAAAGGAGCACCGTCACCTTTTAAAGGCAGGCTGGCTGTCTGGTTTTGTTTCTGAACCCTAGGTTGATTCATGATTCAGCTTTTGTCAGCTAATTTGTTCTGGACCATTTAGAGAGCCAGCTAAAGTAGCGCAGGAAAGGAGAAAAGCAAATTTTCCAATTAAGTCTTAATTAGAAATACAGGCCTGGTCTCTAATAATGTGTTGTCTAAAGCAGGGAAGTCTTAAGTAGTAAATTATTAAAAACAGCATCTCTTTACTTGTTAGGCTCCTTAACTATAGAGCAAATGTTCCTGCAGGTCGTGATGTCATTGTTCTCCTGTTTAACAGCCACGTGTGCTGCAGAAGTGCCCAGCACTTACCACAGAGGACAGGCAGACCCAGGTGGTCCCTTCTGGGAGGTGTGGGATATTTGGGCACATCTTGTACCAGCACAAGGCAGGGCAAGTAGCAATCTTTAGACAACTTCAGTTCAACACAGACTCTGTCTTATTAGGCAGGAGTGATGTAGGATGCAGGACCAAGGTATTTTTACTAGATCTGCTTCCTGAAGCGTAAAGATATCTGCAGTATCTTCAGTCCTAAAAGTTAGCCTGGAAAGGGTAACATTACCTAAAAATTATAAAATTGGGAAAACCTGCTTTATGCAAAGTTAACTGCTGCCACTACTCCAGCTTGCCTTGGGTACAGAATATCACCTAGGGAGAAATCCTGAGTGTAACATGTTTAGAAGGAAGCCTGTCTGAGCAAAGAGGAGCTTCCCTTGAGGTATTTGCCTAAGAAGGAAGGGAGGGAGTATCTGGTTAGGAAATGGTATTTTTGAGTGGCCATTTCTTGGTGCAGAAGACCTGGAAAATGAGGTGAGTCTGAATCTTACTGTCAATTATCTGGTATATTAAATAGGTGGCAGTCAGGAAAACTGGACTGTTTCACCATCAGCTCTATTACTGCAGCCTGAAAGCAAAACCTGCATTGCTGATGTGCTCAGTGTGCTGGAGCTGCTCCCCCACCAAAGCAATAAGATCATTGGAAGATGCTGCTTTTTAAGACTCTCGTTGGTGAGGTTTACATCTTGCTAATACTGACTATGAGATCATTAAACAGGCAGCCATCCTAGTTCTGTAGGAGGATTCTGCTGCTAATTGACAATGTATTTTAATCTACGTAAAACTGGTTGAACACATAAGCAGGTAAAATTGTATTTCCTGATAGCTGCCAAATCCCTCTATTAGGTGACAAGGACAGTTAAAATCCACAAGATTTTTGTCATAGATGGGACTGAAGGATAAATTCTGAGGTATGCTCAATGAAAATAGAAAGAAAACCACACAAACCATTGCAAATAAAATTAAACTTCAGTTGATTTTAGTCATTCTACTAGACTAGAATCTACTACATACATATTTATGTTAATGTGGGTAATATGAAAGTAATTTATGCATTTATTATGTACAGATATTATGTAATTATCTGTCCATCTGGTAAACTTCACAATGCTCTGCATTATTCTCTATGTTGCAAAGTCTGACGTAGTTTCTGTTTGTCTTTACAAACAAGACTGTAATGATTTCTAGTCAAGATTCACAAAGCTCCCCATAATTCAGTTGCCAGCAAGAGATGCCAGAGTTTTGTTGAATAGACCACTGTGGTTTAGGATTTCTTTCCTGTAAGAAAATGGAATGATCTTTCAGCTGATTTGTATCTGGCACAGGAGTGTGTAGAACACTGTGAAATTTTGTCTGACTCACCTGACAGTTTGTGGTCTCATCACTCTTACCAGAGCTTAGGCCTGCTCTGATCTCTGTGTATTTGATCCTTCAGGTGGCAAATGAAATAACTGGATTCCCAATTATGGTTCTAAAATCTTTGGATGTTGTATGTGTCTCCCTGCACTGAGAGAAAAATCTTCCAGGACCAGCAACACACTTAGTCAAAGGGAATATTCGGGGCTTTTATATGGACTTGTAGGGATATTAATCTATTTCGAATTAAAGGAAAAGCTGAGAAGAAATTACCAGATGTCAAGTTAACCTTATCAAGCAGTTTTTATCTTCCCTGAATTCCCAGTGCCAGGATATCTCACAAGGTAGAGTGCTCTTGGCAGCCTGCTTGCCATACTACTTCACTGTGATTCTGCAAGAACCCCTGGTTACCTGTAGCACACCATCAACCCAGTAATGGTGCTGTCAGAGATAATTTTTAACTCTTTTGTTGTCCTGAATTTCTTTGTTTCACTCAATCTTTCCCCATTAGCTCTTGGCTTTCCATTTCCAATAAAACCTGGTCCTTTTCTCCCCAGTTAAAGATAATAAATGCTTGTGAGAATAATGTTTCATCTCACCCATGCTGCCCCTGCAAGGAAAATCAGCAAACAAAATTTCAGAGCACCTTGACCAGAGAAGCAATGACTCTGTGAGAGTTGTGCTGATGCCCCATGGTCCCCAGTCTGCTGGTGTTAGGATCTGGTTGGGTTAAAGGTACTGCTTACACCAGGCATTTTCCTAGGCAGTTCAGGGAAGAACCTGACCTTCTTGATAATAACAAGGAGCACTTCACATGTTGGATTTCTTCCTTTTGCTTAAAAGTAATTTGGTCTTATGGTATGAATAGAAATATCTCTTTCAAGAATTGAAGAACAAACTTAATGGTCTAGCATTAGGTTGTTGGGGTTTTGTTTTTTTGGGGGAGGGGGGAGGTATGTTGTTTTTTTCCTATTAAAATGAATCCAGAGAATAAAAGTGTACACACATAATAAATGTGTGATTTAATTACTTAGTAGTTGTATGTCTAAGGGTGTGATCCAACCAAAAGTAGTTGTCAATGGTTTGCTTGTTTCCCAGTTTTCAGTGATAAGAAGCTCATAACTGGCACTCCTGACTTGTGTTTCTGCCTTGCATTGACTTGTTGTGTGTCTCAGTTTGTGTATCACCTTCCTGTCCCATTTTCCTACTTGATGAAAGTGACCTGAAAGTTGGATCTGTATGGCAGAAACAACGAGATCTTTTACTCTTTCCATAGAAAAAATACCAAACTTTTATGCAAGTTGTGTATAAGTAGCCCCTGAGATAACCTGGTAAGCGTCTAGGCCATTCTTCAGTATCTTTCAAACCATTACTAGATTTGCTTTTGTCAAATCAGACTCTGATCATAATTTCAAAAATCTGAACTGACACATTTGTTTTAACTTTCAGGTAGTTTGATATAAATATACCCAGTGATAAACTACAATTATTCAGGAAGCTGGTTCTGCACCTGTGGTGGATGCAATCTGAAGGCTTGCAGTGAGCATCGGCCAGGACCCAAGGGCATTCAATAACAGGAAAATGACTGCTTTTCCCAAGGGAGAAACAAAGGAGAAACCTTTATTTCTTGTGTAGCTGGAAGGAAAAGCAATACAATCTTGACATCCAGTTAATCTAAAGAAACATTTTTTTCAACATACCTCTCGACTGTGTGGATCTTGTAACTCTGACACAAAAGTGCCTTTGGACTTGTGCAAATAAATCATTGGAAGTATTGACTTGTGCAAATAAATCATTGGAAGTAAGACCAAGTGGTCTTTGATAGAGTGACTGCTGAAGGATCATGACGAAGCACTTGGAGATCATCAATTTGTCTTTTTTGCTGGAACATGAAAGGGAAACAATACTGGGAGTATTGAAGAGAGATGAGTACTTAAAAAAAGTTGAAGATAAAAGAATAAGGTAACCCTTTTTGTTATTGCTTTTAAATACATGGTTGGTAGATATTTCTGTGGTACCCAGTGAAGGTTTTCTATATGCCTCACAAGGATGAGTGCTGTGAGATAGCACAGGTAAGTTCAAGTATGCTAGTATGGTTCTCAGTAAACAAAAATCATATCCACTGCTTCAAGACAAAAGTATAAGAAAGGTAACAAGTGCAAAAATACACAGCAGTGTTTTTTAAATTTCTGGTTCTAGTAGATTTAGTCTGGTTTGGCTGAATTTCCCCCTGTAAATGGAAAGCTGTAGTAAGGTACTGGAACCCTCTTCCTCTGAGGGGAGCTGCACACAGAGCCTGCCTTCAGAGCTGACTGAGGGAGAGAAGTTTGGAAGGTGTCAGAGGGACAGAAATTGGCATCTGCCTCTCTCCAGGGCTTCCTGCAGTTTGGGACAGACACACAATTGTGTCCTTTCTGTTGTGGGGCTTACAGAGCAGGGAGGAGGGACACTTCTAAGCAGGTGACTTAGATTTACTAACAAATAAAACTTAAAATCTCAGGTATTTATCTCAAAAGTCACTGCTGGGAGAAGTGCTTGGGATATTAATAGAGTCCATGTGTTCTTTTCCTACTCAGAAAAGTAAAAATCAAAGTTCAGAGAACATTGTGAGGAGGCAGGCTGAGTCAGCAGTGTAAAAAGGCTCAGTTTGAGTTAGTTCAGGTAAGTATCAGCTCTGGAAAGGTTCCTATGCTTTTCAAGGATGGCTTTTCTGCTTCATTTCACTTTCCCCCACTGCCCATTTGAAGTTTCATACTGGGTTGGTTCAGAGAAAGAGGCTTAGTGGATGCAGCACTGGGTCTTGGCGAGGCTGCTGAATATAACAAATAACAGAGGGAAAATTTCCAGCCCTTGCTGGTTTCTGTCTGTTGTTCTTCCCTTTGATTTTCTGGAAACACTTGAGACGTTGTGCACACACATTTTAGGCATTGCAAAGGTGTATATTCAGCACCTGCTGAAGCTTCTGCTGTGTAAAACCAATTATTTGGAAATAAGAGTTAGCCACAGGTTTTGAAAGCTTTCCTCCTTCAGCTGAAGCCAGTGTTAAGTGCAAGTGCTCCTGGGGGGTGGCCAGCCAAATTACCTGGGGGAACACAGGCTGATCTAAAAGGAGCAGCTGAAAACTGGCTGCTTCTGCTGCTGCCAGACTGGAAGGAAAGGTGCTTCTTTAAGGTGGTGTGGACAAATTAATCATTTTGTGTCCTTAATGGTTTGTGAGATGAATAAGAAAACAGATGGAGCGCTGTTTGTTCCAGGCATTCTGCTTTATTTAGTAATAAAATAAAAATTTTGAATTGAGTATTTTATTTTCTTGAGGTGGTGGCCATGGGAATGTGTGATGGGCCAATGATCATCTGTTAAAGGCATCACAGTGGAGTGTATCAGGTCACAAGATTCCCAATAATTTTGTCATTTCCCAATCTGAAATGGAAATTTGAAACTCCTGAGGTTTTATGGGAGTTTTTTTGTTTTGTTTAATTTGGTTCGTTTGCTGCTGTTTTTTTTGTTGTTGTTGTTTTTTGTTTGTTTGTTTGTTTTTGTTTTTTTCTTGTTTTTTGTTTTTATTTTTTTAATATAATGTCTTAGCCCCCCAAATTTTCTTCTTTTTATGGCATTGCTGGAATTCACTCTGCCAAATCTACTGAGTCTGGGAACTTGCAGCACCCCTGGAGGGTACAGTTCAGTGAAGTCGCAGGTGGCTTATCAGTATTTTGGTAAATATGGAAGAAGCACCCCAAGAAAATACTCAAAATGAAGTTAATCTGAAATATAATGCTAATTAGAATAACTAATGATGCAATGTGGTGCTTATGCATACTTCTAGGACCTGTGTATGAACCAATTGGCTTCTTATTCATTGTCACTAGACCATACTTTTCCTGATAACAGTGGAATATGGTCCATAAAAGATTTCAAGAATATAAAAACTATAAAGAATTTGATGGTTAACTGCTTCCTCAGAGACTTTTTAATTTTTCTTTCTCAGTAAAACTTGGCAAGGATATATAATCATGGCTTATAAGCATACTTCTGAGGAACATTTGTTGTCTTTAAAATTCCATTTGGTACAATCTGTTATACACTTTATTGAAGTACTTTGCAAAAGAGCAAGTCCCTTTTTATTTATTTTCAAGGCATTTTCTACTCTAGGAAGACGCTTACTTGTACATTGTACTGAAGAATTCTTATTTTCCTGTTCCATTCTGTCTGAATCTATCTTGATAATTGTTTCTTTCTCTTCCTAATAGTTTTCAAATGCCCTTGTAACTTAAAAAGACATTTCTGTTCATTATGAAAGCAATGGTAAATGTGGGAGGATGTTCTGATAATGAAATTGTAAAGGGTTGTTTTTACTATTGCCGCTCATACTCATGTTCTGGAGTGCAGGTGGCTCTTATATTTTTGTTTGATGCACAATTCTTTCACATGAGAGGGAAACACAGAAGTCATCAAGTTTATTCTGAGGTCTAGTTTTGATGATACAAATAATCAACCTCCTCCATAAAGATTATGATTTATGCTCTTTAAGTGTGGATCTTGCGTGAGTGGAAGTTTTATTTGAATATTGATTTGAAGCTGTTGATAGATTACTTGTACAAATAACCTACAGTGTTCTAAACATTGCTTTGTGGTGGTTTTTATGTCAGTTGAATTACCATCGTGTTTTTTTTCAATTGCTAAGATTATTTGAGTAAAATCAGTAATTCTTACCTTATCTATTTTCTTAGGGTTTAAAATACAAAGTTTCTTTCCATTCTTTATGGAGCACAGCTACAAATGCCATGCTTTTAGAGGAGATAGAGTAATAATTGCTGTGCTGAGAAAGCAAAGGAACTTTCCAGCCTTTCCAAGAAAAAGGCTTTAATGGGCTGTTACTTGAACCTCTCCCTCAGCATTTAGGTTGCCAGAATTTGTGTAAGAATTGCACCAGCCCCATTTCTGTATTGACAAGGAAAGTTAGCATTCCTGTCTTGTCATCTGACTAAAATGGCATCTTCTCATCAGTCCAAAGAGATACCCAAATTGTACCCATGGGAACAATTTAGGGTATTCATTATAATACAGGAGAAATTGTTAGCATGGATACCACCATGTGGTAGGTGTAGGCAAGTACTTTAGAAAAGCAGAAGTTTGGGGACTGAGAATGGGAAGTGACTTATCTGCTGAGTATCCACTTGGACTTGTTAATAAGCATAAAATGATTGCAGGATAACATATGCAATATGGTTCATGGTCTGTGTTTCTGTAAAACTGCTTATAAATATTTGAAGGAGAGAGCCCTTGTGGTAAAGCACATTGGCCACCTGTACCTGGAAGTTGCAAAGTTCCTGTCTGGCAGCTCAGACATTTATGAGGCATATTCAACACAGTTCAACACTTTATTTCTGAATCAGAGACTTTGCTATCAAGGATGGTTACTATTGCCAGTACTCTAAGGGTAGAGGTGCCTGTTTTGCTGTCCTTTGTTCTTCGAGAACCATGATTCTGCAGTGGTGAAAGAATTTTTCATGGTGACTAGTTTTCATATGCTGGGTGCAATCTGTTTTATTGAGGACTAGCAAGAAACCAACAGGGCATCTGTTTTTTCTTTTTTTTTCCAGTCTTAGTAACCATTTTTATTTGAGAGGATGAGATGAAAAAGTTCCCTTCCCCTTCCCCTTCCCCTTCCC
>VWYI01023186.1:43426-76784 GCA_013399455.1 Anthoscopus minutus
CTCCTCCTCCCCCCATTCCTGAAGCCAGATCTCTTTTTCTTTGCAAATTCATTCCTTGCTTGTTTCCTTGTGTTGTCATTAATGTGCCTCCATACTTGGGTGTTAACACAGTTTTTATGATATACATCTGCTACATTAACAAAATGTGAAAACCTGTGCTTATTAAATAAGAATTATTTCAGGTACTCATATTTTACAATCCAGGGAGATCTCAATGGAAGCTGGTAATGGCCCAGTTATTTTGCTGAACCCTCAGTAATATTTACTGTTATTTTCTGCATACTGTACCAGACAGTGAAGGGAATCTGGCTGAATTTGGAGAAGGTACTGAAATCAGTCTGGAACAAAAATTCCCTTTCTTCCTCATACTCAAGTAGGTTGATGCCAGTTCCTGCACAGAAAAATTATCTTGTATCTAAGTTAGCAGCTGCACAGATTCAGAACAAGGATGTTTCTATTCATCTGTGCAAAAGCAATTCCATTTTTTTCCTGACAAACTTTGTAATTACAGTTGAGGAGGGAGAGGATTGCTCTTTTTATTTTTAATTAAATTTTTTATGACTCTTTGAACTCTGGAAATTTAGAATGAAATTAGGTATACTTGGATTATGCTGCTCTACATCTTCTGAGGAAAAAGGATTCTGAAATGAGAAGAAGATCCAGGAGAAGTTTGAAAATTAAATTCAGAAATTATGTATGTTATTGCATCTAACAGTTTGGTTTTATTTTAATGGAGAGGAGATGAGGTAGAAAAAAATTCAAAATAAAAAGTTTTCTAACATCCTACTGAAATACAAAAGAAACATCCAAAGCAGTCAGTTGGTATTAAAAGTTTTTTGTCCACTAACTTAATGTAAGTGGATAATGCTTACAGAGTTAAAGGAAATTATGGCATTGATTTTAGTGAATGGCTTGGGCAAAGAATGTCTTGCCTCTTGCAGCAGTATAGCTATTTTACTTTTGAGGCATAAATAATCTCTAGGGTAAAGCTTAGTTTTAATAAAAAATGGATCTGTTAAGGCTTCTCGTTGCTTTCTCTTTGCAGTATAAGGGTTTGAGAGTATTTCATCTCTTGAGGCTGCATTTGTGAAGAAGAAAGGACTTTTGCCTCATTGCTTTCAGCATCCATAGGGAAGGATCTGACTTCCTTAGGGATTCCTGTGCCTCTGGTAGCTGGTTCCAAGAGCTATGAATTCTGGAGCTGGTTTATTTGGTTGGTTTGGTTTGTTTCCTGCTGTATTTCACACAGTCCTTTCAGGCCACCTTTGGAAAGGTTCAGATTAGGACATTCAATGTTACCTGGAATAATGGTTACAACAAAATTCTTCTCCAATGCACTTAATGTATTTTCTCAGACATTAGAGGGATCTTAACATAAATTCACAGTTTGGAAAAATGGCTACATATTCTGTTGTACTTGGCAGAATCAAATTTATTTTTAACAGCTATCTTCCATCAAACAGCCATTGTAATGGAAGGTTTAGAAACTTCAGTGAATGATAGGATTCTTCTCCTCCAGAAGCCTATTACATTGGCTTCTGCTGACTTTTATTTCCCCTTTCATATTACTAGGAGAAGATTGATAAAGTTTAATATTCGCAATTAAAAATACCTAACTCCATCTTTAAATGTATTCCTTTAAAATTATGGAGAGTGCAAATGTTAGACTGGCATTAGGAAATTGGGTGTTCATAATCCAGCTGGTTCCTGCCCTGAGAAATAAATGTAGTGGGAAGTCTGTGCAGCTACAGGCTGCACTTGTTCTCCCATTTCAGTGCAGTGTAAGCACTGCAGCTCAGCTCTGCTTGTTTAGGGACTGTTGTGATGATGGATTTTTTCAGATGACTCACCCACCTCCTCCTGCTCTTCCTGGCCCTTCAGACAGTTCATTTTTTATTTTTTTCAAGATATGACTATATTTGTTGCAGTCAATCAGGGGTTCAGCTCAACAAATAATATAGGAAATCTCAAATGAAAGTTCATATCCACTGTATCTGTCCATGCACTCTTTGCCTGCTTTTAAATTTTTCTTTCTTATTTGTTTGAGTGGAGAAACTGTGGGTTGATTTATTTTCTCTCAGTTCCCAGGAAGTCATCAAAAGCAATTTATATTCAAAAGTAAGAAAAGAAACCTTTCTCAGAATTTACACTGTTAGCAGATCACCTATCACCTGATAAGAATTTTGGATTGTGTTACACATAATCAGTAGGAAATGCTATTGTAATCACCACTATTGGATAGTAAGAATAATGTCTTTTTAATGTCACAAGAACATTGATAAGTTTTTCAACATGTTGATCTCTAAGCTGTCTATTGTTTTGGGCCAATGGACATTTCCTAATTTTAAACTGAAACTATTTAAAACAGATTTTGTGCCAAGCACCAAAGGTCCTGAAGGTTGCAGTGGTGAGGGAGAAGGCAGGAGTGGAAGGAGTTCAGTGGAGGCTCTGTTTCACCATTGGACACCTGGGTGCAGTGCACAGGATGGAGTGATTATTGCCAAAAAGATGGAAACTGCCAATAACTGTGTGTCAGGTTCCTGAAATGCAATGAGTCATGATTAATTAAATAATTAAATAAGCTCCTGGAAATAAATCTGTTATGAAAAATAAGCCTTTGCTAGTACATAGTATTCTAGGCCTTTTTAGATCTGAGGATTAATGATGCTCATCCTCTCAGTTACTCTGACACTTGGGTAAGGATCAGGTACTTGGTTTGCATGCAGATACTCAAGTGCCAAAAGAAACTGGAAGTGAATTATTTATGCCTCTTTAGTTCTTTGGTAGGTGATTGGCCAAACCTTTGTAAACCTGTATAAAAAGTAAAAATACAGTTGTCTCTCAAATACTCTCTGTTGAACATTCATTGGTGGTTCTGCTGTATAAAAAGTCACAGTTTTGACAGGAGACCACGAAAAAGATGAGATAGAGAATGACCAGTCACTAAGTAAAGAAATGGTGATCCAGTTTGGCAACCAGATTAGGTGAGATTAACAGGAGAACATTGTAACTGAGAAAAAGGAGGCTAAAGGGAGGCTAAAGGAAGGCAAGGAAAGGTGTAGGCCTGCTGCTGGGTAGAATAGAGGACCCAGTGAAAAAGCATGCAGGAAAGGCCAATGTGCACAACATCTTCTTGGCCTCAGTCCTTACAGGTCTGCCAGGTCTTCAGGAATTCCAGCTCCTAAGTCCATTGCAAAAGTCTCAGGGCAAGGTGAATTTGAACCTGGACAGTGCTGCAGTACCTCTCACTGTGTGAAACTCAATCAAGCTTAACAAATTTCCCTAAGGTCAGCTGGCACTCCAAGTGGCCAGGTAGCACAGCACTTTATCACTGACAACTTCACATTGCTGGAGGGGTGACAGTAAATCATTAAGCATTTGTTAATGTTGTTTGATGTTTAGTGAGATGTGAGTGACCATAAACTCAGTGGTAATTGGATATCTTCACAAGCACCTAAAGGTGTATTTGTTACTCAGGTGGGGAGATGTGGCGTCTCTTCTGAAAACGGTGTGGTCAAAAGCATTCTGGTGGTGGGTGGTGGTGGGCTGCCTTTATTTCTCCATCCAGAAGAAGCAGATGAGTTCTCTTTTGATGTTTGAAAGCAGACTTGCTTGGAAGGTTGATCCAAGGATGCAGCTGGCAAAAATAAAGATCATCTCCCTTCTCTATGCACAGTGGCAACACCCAGCACCACTGGCAGTTTTCACAGCATAAGTCGCCTGTCTGCATTTGGAGCTGACTCACAGAAGGAAATGGACACGTGTCTGGGACCAAAAGCATCTCTGCAGGCAGTGGGGAGATGTAAGATGCAATCAATAAACTACAAGAACAGTTAGCAAAGTATCAGGAAAGTGTGTGAAGCCTGGACAGACTTTTGAAGGCTCAGGCATGAGGGAAAGGCTGTTTGGATTGATGTGGGAGAAGGGTCTGAAGCTGGATGAAGCACTCACTTTTGGACAGAGGCCAGCAGAGGAAAACCCTTGGCTGGGATTTGCAGTTGCTTCCTGGAGGGATTGGACATGCCCTTTTGCTAAAGCTGTCAGAGGCTGAGCACCACAGATCAGGTGGCTGCAGAGCAGCTGTTGTTCATGGGATCCCAGTGGGAAGAAAAATGCTGGCCAACCTTTTAGCAAGGCAGTGTATCCACAAATAACCTAATTCTGTCAGAGCTGACTCCCTGGTGGCCCAAGCAATGTTCCTGGCTTCCTTTACTGGGCTGCAACCTGCAATCTTTCATTGGTTTTATCTTCCATGTGGTTTTCTTCTGACACATTTTTACTGATCATTAGGTGAGGGTGGCAGCAAGTTTTCAAATCCTCCCTTAAGCATCGATGTGTGTACAGAGGTAGTGATTTCAGTGAGCTGCCTCATGATTGAATGACTTTAAGGACCTGATGATGGGCATAAAAGACAGCAACACCCAGGCATGTAGAACTGAAAGAATTCAGCAGCCACTGAGCTTAGTTACACTTCGGGGTTATTTTCTTGTTAAGGACTCAATTCATTGGCCATTGAAACTTCAGACTTCAAAATTAAGTCTTACACATGAATATTTTTATTCTGTAGAGTCAGTGATAGAACTGGTAGGATCTGCATGTCACACTATTTTAGCTGGCATTGTCTTTTTTTGCTTTGATTGTGGTGTCAGAACACAACACCACTACCTATTTAGATCTCTTGCTTTGGGCTCTTTTAAGGCTTTGAATAACTGGTGCAGAATTGCACATGTACTCCTAGCTAACTATGCACTGGCACATTATTAAATGCACAATAATTGCAGAAAATGTTTTCTTTTTTTCCCTCTGTGCATGCACTGGATAGTCTCAGTTCTGAGTTGCTGTCAGCCTGGGCTCAGGATGACTTGAATTATTGGCAAGGGGAAAGCAAATATGGCTTACCAGTTGTCCAGAACTGTTCAGCTATCTGCAGTTACTTACAGTGATCTACCAGATCTTCTTCTTGACTGCAAGTCTAACAGCTCCAGGATAGATTTATTCTATGTCATGTATATGTCAAGAAATACAGCAAATAAAACCAAAAAAAAAATTGCACTCACTCATCTATTTTTAGCACAAAATCTTAATCTGTCAATAAATTCTTACAGACCACTGAGCTGAACCTCCAAATTAAAAGATTTTTTTTTAATTTTTTTTTTTTTTTTTTACTTCTAGAAAACTGAAAAACGAGCTTCTGGAAGTGAGAAGGAAAGGCAGAAACCACCACTCTCCAGAGGACAACAGCAGGGTCTGCATTCGCTGCCAGAAAAGCCTGGGCTTCATCTTTGGCCGGGGAGAGCCGTGCCCGGGCTGCAAGCTCCGTGTGTGCAGCGCGTGTCGCGCGGCGGGAGCTGACGGGCGATGGAGGTGCTTGGTGTGCGCCAAGATTGCGTAAGTTGGGCGGCTTTCAGAGCCACCTTTGGAGGTCACAACTTCCTGTCAGTGGTTTTTTTTTGCTGGTGCTACTGGTTTATTGAAATGTGAATATCGATCTAATATCCATTTCCAGCTGGGATGGACAAAGGATTCTCTAAGAGTTGAAGTTAGAAATTTGTATGTTTGTTACGGCCGGACAGTGCATGGGATAATTCCCTAATCTGCACTGTAAAGTTCACAGGTAAGTACAAAGCCTTTTATTCACACAGGCGTTGAATACCCAAAGTACAAATGCATATTCATACCCCTGTCACCTCCCCTTCTCCACTTTGCATGCTGATTGGCAGAAAGGCTCTTAAGTGATGCCTTGGGCTTTTGGGTTTTCTATTCTGCATTGGTGTGTGGTTTTTGTTCAGGGTGCTGAGATCCTTTCACAGGGTGGAAAGACCTAACAATCCTACTCTGATTGGAACTCAAGGACACCTTTCCCAAACTTCAGGTTCAAAGTGAAACAACGTGGAAGGCAGAGGGTGGGCAAATGAAGCTCTTGTATGCAAATGGACCCAAACATATAAAAAGAGCGTGGCTTTGGGACTGGCTCCCTCCCTTTGGCCTCCCTTCCATCTTTGAAACCATCCAGACAGAGCCTGATTTGTAACACCGGTGCTGTCTGGGGGTGACCTCTCAATAAATATCCTTTATTTCCCCTGACTCCATCTAGCCTCTGTTCCAGCTCTTCCAGGCATCATAAGCATGCATATTTTGTTCTTTAAAATGAGTCTGGGGTCTGTTCTGGGGTGGGGTCACTAGAAATGAGGAAGTAAAATGGCTCTTCCTCATTCTGACCTTTTCACCTTATCAATGCATGTGTGAGAAATGAATCTTTGGTAAAACTCTGGTTTCCCGTGTTCAGCGGACAGGATATCTGCAGTTACCTTGTCTCCTTGGGATATTTACCACATTTTGTTTTTCATTTACAAGCACAGCTTACATAGACACAAAACTGACAAGCAAGTGAGTTATTTGGTCTGAGATAACTTATGTAAGATGGTCTTCTCTTAACTGTTTACTTACTTCAGCAACTATAGTCTTTAATTTTCCTAAAAAATCCTTAGTTTTTCAAAATTAATGTCTCACCACCATAGTACATGCCCTTGGCATAAAAGAACTGAGAATATACAAGGGGAGAGGCTTATCTGGGGGTTTTACTTGCTGCACTATCTCTTTTCCTAGTCCCAAGCCAGTTTCAACTAGCTTGTTTTCCAAAGACTTGGAAGAATAATTGACTTGATTATTTGGGTTATATGGGAATTTTTAGCTTGACTTGATAAGGTAACCATGAAGGAAAGGAGAAATGTGTTGGACAGCAAAACTCAGTTATGTATCCTGATGTAAGGATGATGTAAGAAAGAGAAACGATAAAGAATTGGAGGGATTTTTTAACAGACCTTCAAACTAACGAGATCAGAAAGGGAAGGCTTTCTGTAAATTGTTTCAGGAAGTGAACCCAAATCACTAGTTCTGTCAAGATTTTGTCTACCTAGACAGTTAATGAAAAATTAACACAGCAGGGCATGGAGTTTAGGGTTTGTGTCTTCTAATTTTAGCTTTAGAAGGTTGCACCCATTTTTAAGTAGATGCTTTAACCTCCTCTGCATCCAGTGGGGCACATCCAAAGGACAATGTCTCACCTCTTAAGATATCAAAAGTTTAAGTGTTAGATTTGTGAAAAGATTTTAAATTGGTAGGGGCCTGGCTGAGCTCCTTGTGTTTTGCCTCAGGCAGTTCCTGAGACAACATCAGTGCTGTGCCTTTCAGAAGTGATGGGGTGCAGGTGAAGTGACAGCATGGAGAACAGCAAACATAATGCTACTGTTTTGAAAATGAAGAAAAGAACAAGGGATTTGTTGACTCTGCCACACTGCCTCAAATTTCTCTAAAAACACTGAAAAAAAAGGTAGCTGTGTTGTTTGAAAGCCAAGACAGGGTGACAGGATGGTAAGTAAGAGCTGGCTCAAGAACAAATAATGTCAAAACCAATTTAATTTCCACCTCAGATAGGTGACAGAGGAGGATCTGTTGCTGTCTTTTAACTTGGCTGAAGTTAACCTTTTGATACTCTCTCTTGTTCCTTTCTAATAGGCTGACAAATTAAGGTAGCTGTGCCCGGGAATAAATTCTGCCAGTGTAATTGCAGACCTGCCTGGAAAATAGTAAAAATCTGTTCTCAGCATAGTTATGAACATTTCGCTGTCAAAAAACCTCAAGAAAACAAAGTCAAAAAAACCCCCCAAACATACAAAAAAACCCCCAAAAAAGCACCGCATGTACGAACAAAAATAACTTTTTAAAAACCCCAGTGATATAGAGCAGAATATTTCCTGACTTATTACTATTAAATATTTTAGTTAAGGACCTTGATGCAGCAGATGAATTTTCCAGTTACACCGGCAGGAAACATAAAACAAAGAGGTGCTCTAGGCATGCAGAGGGACAAGATTGGATTTCAAAGTGATGCTTAGAATTTAGAGAAGTGGTTTGAAAGTTAAGCAAGGGATGGCTCCCTGTAGGCATGTGGAAGTACTGCATTTGGGAAAAATGCAGCTGCAGAAACATAAAATGAGGATAAAAACAGCTTCTGCAGCTGTTCCTTAGGAACGGATCTGTTTGTTGTACTGGATAAAATCTGAACATGAATCAACAGAATTTTCCATTGCTGAAAAATTGAGCATCACACAATGATGTATAAGCCAAACTATAGCTTGTAAAATGCATGATAAAATCCTATTTTATATAGAGTACTTGCCCGTTTTTTTATGTAGAGTACCTGCCTGTTTCATATTTACCACCTGGAGAAAGTTCAGCAGAAAATAATGAAATTTAGCACACAGGATGTCCAGAGCAATAGAAGGACTTACAAGCGTTCAGCCTAGGCAAGAGAAGACTGAAAATATCTGAGTTTTAAATCTAGAGAAAGAAGCTTACAGGCTGTTCTATAATCCCTCTTTGGGTAAGAAAAGTAATGTGGCACTTAAATTGCAGTTAAAGGATGTAATTTAGGTGGTATGAACATGGACATGGAAGGGTTGCAGAATGTTGTTTTATAACAAGTTGGATAAACCTCTCTTTGGGATGATGACATCAGTAGAGATGGTGCTGTTCTGGGGCTGAGAGATGAGTGAGGAAATTTCTCAAAACATATGTGACCTCTGCTTCTCCTGATTGTGCTGCAATTCTGTGTGCCAGGCAGTGGTCTCAGCAGTCACCTTGACAATTAATTCTGGTTCAAGTCTGCCTTTAGGTTGTTACAAACCATGGTGTAATTTGCTTGTTACATGCTAAACTTTTCAAGTGCTAATGTTCTGTCCATGCTGAGTATCTTTATTAAACTGAAAGCTCTCTCTCCCCTTTCTTTTTGTTCATATGCAGTGTTTCTGCAAGACTTCATGACAATTAATGATGTGTAAAATGACTTTTACATTACTGAGAGTACACAGAGAGATTATCTTCTGTGTGGGCAGTGTGGAGATGGAAGTTTGGGAAAGGCATTTCAGTTACATCATTTTGCATAGTTCTCATTTAAATTATTTCAGTTCTGTTTTGCTACGAAGTGAGAAACACAGGGGGAATCAGGATTTTAGACTTTTTTGATCACAGTTGATGGAGGAGCTGATTAAGTTAAGAGGGACAAGCTGAAAAGGCAGAAGGCAAGAAAATAATCCAATGTAAAGAGACATTTTTGCTTTTTAAGTAGCAAACAAAAGGCAAGAAGAAAAATATTTCGCTCTGTAGCATTGACCTGCATACAGTGTTTATGTCTGTCAAACTGGACTGTTTTACCATGCTTTCCAAAGAGTGTTGGAAAATCTTTATATTTTTCCCTGTCCTTTGTCCCTCTTTTAGCAGCCTTGTTTTTGTTGATATCTGTATAGACTCTAGCCCCTGCTGAGCTGTTCCACTAGCAGAGCCAGGTTAAACCCTTGTGATGTGCATGTCTGTTGTCATACAGACTCTGAGACCCTTAAAAGTCAGGGAGAAATGTTTATGGCCTTTGTGAACCCTTAACAGTTTTGGTGCTGTCCTAGTTCATGGCTGTGCACCTCAAATTTTGCTCAAGGGTGTCTTTTAAGTGCTGATTAAGGTGATGGTTATAGCAGTAGCTTGTACAAGCCCTCTGCCATAGTCATGAATTACACCAGGTGGGAAATGTCCAGAAGTTTTTCATAACTGTTGGAAAACCACGAATTAGTACATTTGATGTCAGAGAAGAAGATCTGGTACTGGGTGGGGTGTGTTCATTCAAAGAGACAACTACTGCATGAATTACTGCAGAAATATCTTGAATTACACAGATAATCCAATGTGGTTGCAGAAACACATAACTTGTGTCAATAAAAATTACTGCAAAAATACCTTCAATAACACTGATAATCCAAAGGACTTGCAAAATCTAATAACTTCTTGTGCCAATATCTGCCTCTTGCTTCATTTAATACATTTTGACATTTATTTCCTTATGAGGTTTTTGAGTCCTGGTTATCTGGTCCTAACAGTGGAGCTTGGGATACTTTCAGTGCAGTGAAAGGACATTTTGTCATGTGGCCTGGGATCAAATGTTGTTATTGCTTTAAGAGATATGGTGGATTTATGTCCAACTACCAAAAAAAAAAGGTAGCAAAGTGCATGTTCACTTTGATTTGAAGATTTGAAAAACAGTCATTTCAAGACTAGAATGTGGTAAAGCATAATATTATTAGCTGAACAAAATTAAAAAACCCCAAGCACAACATAGTAACATGATGGTGGCTGTAGGGGTGAAGCACCAGCTCATTTAATAATACAGTCTGTTTGTTCATCTGTCAATCAGAACATCATCGGGCAACAAGAGAATCTGACTTCTATAAAATAATATTTAGAGCATTTAATCTGCCATTTCTCCAGAGACAGAATGGCCTGTAAAACAGGTGATGGGGAAGCTCATTACAATACATTAATTACATTCTGAAAAAATTATTTACATTTCAAAAAAAGAGATTTAGTGAATTTGAGGAAGGACATTTGAATGTGAATAGTGAGAGAGGTTCATCAGTATTTTTAAACATAACAGATTTATATGGAAGTTGTCTTACAGTTTACAGTTACTGTCAAAGGATATCTCCCTCAAATGTCCATAAAGAGAAAATTACTCAGTTGGATTTTGCCCCCCATGGACATTATTACCAGGTAAAATACAAAGTCTCAAGACAAAGCCTTTACAGGTCAAGAAGGATTAGAGCTAAGTCTTCAGCCAAACTTTCAGTTCTCTAGCTAAGGTCAGAGAACAGGACAGTCCTTGTCCATGGGATTGTGTTTGATAGTTGTTTTGTTGCACTCTTCAGTGCGGTAAATTGACCCTGTATGCAGTGATGCACAGGTAAGAGGAATCTTTCTGCTCCACTCCCTGCAGACAAGGAACTGAGGTCATCAGGAGCTTTCAATCATGGGTTTTAAAAGAGAAACTTTCCATTAAACTCTCTTTTCTTCCTCCTGCACCTTCTTAAATTATGACCAGTTTTTGGTTTAGATTTGGCAGACAATATGATCAATAGTTTGAGGGAAATAAAGTTTCTCCAGATGTCTTCTGAAAGGCATATTCCACACCATGATTCTGTCTGTATTTCTTATTGTAAGTGTGTCTAGGTATCTGAGAGCACTGCCTTTATATATCAAATGCCTAGGTAGCCTAAGCTATTACAGCAGAACAAAGCAAAAATGGAAATTTTATCTTAATCGCTGAAATAATTATGCTGTCTTAACATGTCATGATAATTCATTGGTATCTCTTAGTAACATTTATTCCCATCAGGAGCCTAAATATAGAGGCATTTCCAATGTTTCAGCGTGCAAATGCTTTTCAAATTTCTTATAATTTTAGTAACTTCTAGGCAAGTTTCTTTTCACAAGGTCAAAAAATTCTGTTTAATAGCCTCACAGCATAATAAAACTTAGAGTGGAATTAATTTATGTTGTAGAAAATATCCTGTGGAATCAAGTACATACAAAGATGAGGCTATGAGAGGGTATATCATAAGGACTTTGGTATATTTTCAAACAAAGGCTGCCTTTGGTTTTGCCTTTTTTCCCACATGAGGAGGAACTAAAATAACTTGAGGAACAGAGGATGGAAAGGAAGGTAGGCTGAATCTCTTTCTTCTGCTGTGGATGTGAGTTAGACAGGATGGTCAAATGGAAACTAAACTGTTTTACTAATGTGAGGCTTTGCTCTAAAGAAATAACTGAAAGTAACAATCGAGACTTCCCATCTGAAATGGATTTTTTAATTTTTAACTGGGGCATTTAACCATGAAGTGCCTCACAAAAATGAGAGTGGAGAATCTAAGTTTTTGACAGGGTCAGGCCTCTCATAGCATAGGTTATGTTCTGTTTTTAAATTGAGCTGCATGTCATTAATTTGTTTAGTAGGAGATCACAGAGGGGGAAGAAGCATGGAACTGTGACCCACTCCCTCTCACATGATGATGAGAGTAGGTGGATCAGTACTTAACATAGAAGGACTTTAGCAGATACCTGAAGTATTTGGTATCTCAAATTAATCTCAGTTTAACTGCTTGAATGTTAATTTTCCTAGCTGTTCTGAGCGTAGGAAAGAGCAATTGTGCAAAAATTACTTTTATTACCATTTTTAACACCCTTTTCCTTCATTTTAAAACTATAACTTCAGCATCTGTTGAACACCTTGGAAGGTCTAAAACCTATTTTGGTAGAAATGACACATGTTCTTTATATCATGGGCTACATCCACCTGGGAAAGTAAAAAAAATTGCATGCACATATCATAATCTGCAATCAATGTGGACCTTGGACCCATTTTCAAACAACAAAGCCAAACCTACAAGCATTGATTCAATGTACTATTGAGTAAAGCCCTTGGTTCTTTTCACCTGAAACAGTTCCTTAGACAGGAAGGGTTCATTTAAATCCTGTATCTGAAATAGTGCATCTTTCTTCTACCTCAGGAGAGGAGAGACTCCCCTTGTCATATTTGCATGAAAATAACATTTTTATTATTATAAAACTATTTTGGTCTTGCTCTTCATTTTTTTGATCCAGAATGTCAAATGCAGTTGTTAAATTCAAACTTCAAGTCAGAGACTTAGGCAATCATTTGATCTGAAATAATGTCTATTTATGTGTAGAACAAAACTTATTTTAGTAGGTACTCCTGACACGTATGAGTGATGAAAGTAGCATGAATACTAGTCTTTGTGTGAATTGTTCAGCACATATGGAAAATACATCCGATACTAGCATGCTAGAAATTCAAGCTGCAAAGCTTGGGGATTCTCCCTTTATTTCATTAGAAAGTGATATTTTTGTAGAAACGACGTGTTGGGTAAGGACATTTTTGCAAAAAGAGGTCTGCCAGCTGAAGTCAGGATCTCAGACAGTCTTGAAGTTCTGAAGTGAGGGCTGAGGCCTCTTGTTTCATGCAGCACTTGAAATGGCTGGCTGTCACTGCCTGTTGCTTTTTGCCTTTCATTGTGGATAAACAGGGCTGGCCAGAGGGGTGAAACTCCTGACTAAAGCAAGACAATTCTCTCTCTATTTGCCTCAGTTGAAGGAGCTGTCTGTGTTTTGTCTCAGACCTCATTCTTCTGGTGAAGTCAGGGCAGAATGGGTGTGAGCCTCCAGAGTGTCCCTGTCAAGGCATTGGCACCTCTTTCAAAATGTGGATCTCAATTGCATCAGTCTAATGAAGGTGGGAACTTCAGTTTGCTGTCATCACTTGAATGGGCACACAGTTCGGCTCTGTCAGTGTAGTGACTATCACACTCCTTTGCCTGCTCAGCCCTGAAAAAGGGATCTTCACCTTCCTCTTTCCTTCAGGGTGTTTGCCAGCAATGTCCTGGAACTTCCTAGGCTAAGCAAGAGGGCACAAGCTGTGTAATTTGGGGCTGCTTGGTAGTGGCAGGTTGCAAATAGCAGAGAGAGATTAGTAAAAGGAGTGCATTGCTTAGTTATCCTTTGCCAGAAGTTAAAGGGCACAACTGTTGTTGCCCAGGTAAAGTAATCTCTCCCTTCCCTGCAAAGCTCATGCTTTGAGGGAGATGAGTATTGGGTCAGTAGTTACACAGGGATGGCAAGAGGAAGGGAAAGTCCTTCTGCACAGTTCTCCTTCCTCACTCCCAGCCTGGTGCCAGCCTTTCCCATGTTGTAGGCTGCTCTACCACCAGATAGAGAAGCAACAGAGGCTGTTGAGATGGCGTGGGATGGAGTGGGGACATAGGGAGGCTGATGGTGAGCCCTAAGGTCCCACATCACAGTGGAATGAAGGAGAGAGGAGGGCCCTCTCCCAGGAGAGGATGGTGAGGGAAGACCTGCCTCCACCAGCAGCACCACTGCTGATGCTTCCCTGCACAGCCCAGAAGTTCTCCACCCACCTCCTTCCCAGTCTCCTTCCACAGCTGCCCCAGTCATCCTTCCCTTGTCTGCAGCTCCTTTGGTCTCTCCAGCCCCCATGAGCTCTTGGTCCTGCTATTGCAGGGTCCAATCTCCACATCAGTGCACAAAACTACTGGACAGTAAAACAATCAGACATTCAGGTCTCAGGCACCCTTCCAGCCAGGCTGAAAGCCCCTGGGCACCTGTGATGCAGGAGGCACCAGAGAGGTTTTCTCTCCCTCATCACTGTTTACATCTGGCCAGAAAATGTAGGGGATGCCTCTCCAGGGGCTCTGTGGCAAAGAGCTGCCTCTTCATGAGCTACAGCAACCCAGGTGGGTGTCACTATCAGGGCTGTGTGTGAAAAAAATTGTATGGTTTGGCTGTAAAAGCCTGGAACTTTCTGTGTGGCAACTCCAACTCTGCTGAAAGCCTGGGTGAAGGCCACAGCTCCTTTAGGCTGGCAGAGCTTGAAGAAGGATGAAGATGCTTCTCTGGATAAGGATGTGGGCGGTGACCTTGATCAAGTTAAGTATTTCTGGTAAGATATCGGGTGAAATCATCCAAGAGGAAAGCAGCACTTGTGGAGTTTCATGGTCAAACTTGAAAGTAACTGAGGAAAAAAATGAATTAACTATATCCATCATACTGCAATGTGATATGTCATTCACATTGCAATGGAATTTGATGGTGTAATGAAAGGTCTGTATGGTTTCATATAAAACATTAAACATGTCATAAGTCTTGGTACAAAATAACTGCACAGAGAAGTGTGTGTGTGTAAGTGAATTGTGAAAATATGGAGAAAAAGATACTTCTCACACCAGCCATGCCAGGCATAGTTTCTAATGAAGTGAATCCTTTTCAGTGTTTGGAACCAGCAGAAGTAATTTTAAAATTCCCAGTTGAAGCATAAAGATTTTATTTAATACCTTTCATAATGACTGAGTAATCGTGATGATGAATTATGGAGGGCTTTTTCACTAGGAGTCTGCAACACGAAGATAAGGCAATAACCTATTTCTCTGCTTGTGGACATGTATTTGAGATTTTGATTTTTCTAATTTTTTTTTTAGTGAGTCATGAAAGATGCATGATTCACTAACAAGTGAGGACAAACTGAAAATATTAGCTCTTTTTACCAGTGTCAGAATATTATTCTGTAATTTTTAGTATTTTCTCAAGTAAGACTTCATTCAGCCATGACTCAGAAATAACAGTGAAGATACTGATCAGTGCTCTAAATCCATCTGTAGTAATTTTCATGCCCAGGAGACTGGATGATTTCTTTTCCGGTAGAGGTTTGAAAGTAAGTTTTCTTATTGAACAGAAAGCAAGAACAGGTCTGGAGCTAAACCCATTTTAAATGTTTGGGGGTTATTAGTTTGTTTATTTCCTTTTTATTAGAGCATTCATGATTAGTAGCTTTTTGCCAATAACTGTCAATTGTCTGCAGTGAGGCAGCAGAAACGGTGATTCTGTGCCACAATTAAATTAATTCAGGAAAAAGCTAAAAACCAGCATAAAAATAAACTTAGCAAAAAACCAGCAATTCCAGGTACAGGTTTTCTGAATTGCTAGTATAGATAAGAGAATCTGAAGCCTGAAAAAGCAGCATTATCCAGACCAACAGCAAAGACAATTTTTCCTTGCTCTGAAGCGCTGACACACACCTAATTCATGGCAGCACTGCCATGTGATAGAACTGCATTTAGTGTCAGCATGTAAAACTAGAAATGAAAAATACATCTGGACTTGCAACCACATAGGGCCCATGAACTGCTGACTCATCTGTGAACTGACCCTGAGTAGTTCACAAAAGACTGGGATGACAGAATGTTCATTTCTTTTTACAGAAATCTTGTAAATGTGGTTGAAACACTTCTTTGCCAAATAAATTTCCATCTACTAAAAATTCCTTTCCATTCACAAAGTAAGGTGATATTTTTCTGCAAGTGTCCTATTATTCCAAGATCTACAATCAATCTCTTTACACTTTATTTTGAACTGTGAAAATATTGCCCAGAATTTGTGAGCCTGGCAGTTGATTGATGAAGTGCAGTAGCTTTGGTTGGCCAGGTCTGTTAATGTACATGTGCCTCTGGCTTTTTTCATTTTCCTCATACAGAGAGCTGCGGGTAGTGACAGGAGAATGGTTTTTTGAAGAGAGAGCAAAGCGCTTCAAACAATCAAATCTTGGAACTGATGTTGTCAGGCAGTCAATCCTTCATAATTTCCCAGGTAAGGACATCAAGAGGGAGATTTGCTATGGCTGTATATGTTCAAAACCTTGTTTCTTGAGTGCTTGACTTGTATTTTATTCCTGACTGAAGTATAATCAGTATTTCAATCTTTATTTTTTTATTTGTGCCTATACAGAGATTTATGAATTATTAATACTCAGGAAATGTAAGCCCTATATGAAAGAGGTATCTCTCTGGAGATAGGGAGCTGCTGAGAAACTCACTGTCCAAACACATGGACAGTGTTATTCAGCTGCAAAGCCCAGCAGCAGAGACTCTGAAAGTTCATTTTCAGTTCCTGTCAGGAAGTTTGTCTGTATGGAGACGTCTCAGCCCAGTCATTTTTTCCCTTTGGCCCTCTTATTTGTGGTAGTGCTATGTAAAAATCACTCAAATTTTCAGTTCTGAAGAAGAAAGGTAAATGTGAGCTCCTGTGCTGTCTGCTGGAGCATGGGCTACATCCAGGCTACCTGGTATTCAGACTTTCCTTTTGCCCAGGTATCTCAAACCAGCTGCACCTGCACTTTCAGGTCCAGTAAATTCTCTGTCTTGGCCAAGCACAGCCCAGTGTGTGTGAGCTGCTCTGGTACCTTGCAGGTTACCACAGGACCACTGGTGTAAGAAATAGGAGTTTTTCCTGAATCCTGGTGGTTTGTATTTACCTAATCCCTTCACTCTGAACACAGAAGCTGTTAGCCTGTTTCACTAGCTAGTTTGTAGCATTTGTGCCCAGTTTTATCCCCTAGCTTGGAAGGAGAGGGACTGGCTTGCTGCCGCTGGAAAAAATACATGGTGCAAAGCTGCTCCTTGGAAAACACAGACCTTGCCAATATCACTGTGCTTCAGAAGCTGAAAAACTGGCAAGTGTTTAAGTTCTCAATACTATCTCAGTGGTCAGACTGGGTATTTCATAATTTGTTACTTGACAGATAAATTGAAAAATATATATAAGCAATTTTTCCAATACCTTGCTCCTAGTCAAACATTTTAATTATGAAAACATTCTTTCATTCAACACAGAAGATACTGTACATTTCAAAATTAAATTTCAGGCCCTTTGGTTATTAAATATTGTCACTGATAAATTTGGAAGCGTAGTTCAAGACTAGAGCTGATCATGAGAAACATTCCAAGCTGGAGTTTTATTTTATTCCAAAGATTTCCCAAAGTTTTTTAATTATCTGTTTTTGTTGTTTGACATGTGCCATGTTTTTTGTGCAAAAATTCACTTTTACTATTTTTCCCCCCTCTACTGCAGACGCAGTTTCCAATGCAGATGACAAAAGGCCTTTCAAAGATCAACCCCAAGAGAATGAAGAAAAAAAGCCAGATGTACCAGTCTGCTCCACAAATGGGCACAAATCTGTCTTTAGCAGACCTAGAAAGATTGGGTAAATCCTTTGGTTTTGTTGTTGGGTTTTGTTTTGGTTTCTGGAGGTTTTTTTGAAAACTGATGAATCTAAAACCAGTTGTATGTGGTTGGATAGATTTTTTTCTGAGCTTTTCCAGGCTTCCAAACCAGCCTCAACCTTCCCAGGATTAGAAACAGCCTTCTTTTAATAGCAAACTTATTATAATTAGATTGCTATTTCCTAGGAAATGCAGCAGTAATTATCCTACATCTATAAAGGTAGCAGAAAAAAAAACCTCAATTTTACTTCTGGATTTTTCCTGTTTCTACTCAGAAGTAACAGAATGTCCTTAAAGGGAAGCTTGCTGGAGAAGCAAATACAAAAAAAGTGGCATTTGTAGGACCTGGGTTTTATGTATACTGGTCAATTTGGCTCCCAAGAGAAGTTTTCTTTGAGCTCCCAGCTGTGCAAGTACAGCCTAGGAGTGTGTGTGGGACAGTGAATAAAGAGAGCTGCTGCTGCTGCTGCTGCTTCTCATCTTGCAGGCTCTACCCCAGCGTGGCTGTGCCCTTGGAGGGGCACTCACTCAGGTGTGGTTGCCCAAGTGGTGTCTGGACTTAGCTTGAGGCTGCTGGGGGAATGGGAAGAAAACCTGGATGGAAGCTCATTTCATGGCTGGACACTCCATGGCATTCAGAAAACTTTCTGTTGAAAGGAAGAACACATTTTTATCAGGGATCCTAAAGATAGGGCAGGTGGATGCTCTGCATGGATTTTTTACTTCTGAGGAGAGATGGGAATGGAATTACCTGCTCCAGCAACTCCAGAAATTAACAGAAGTTATTTATCTCTCTTTAATATAAGGAGAAAGAGTATCAGAACACCTCTGGCCTCTCAGATTACAGTGAAGAAAGAACCAGCCTAGGAAATCCTCTATAATAGACCTAGATTTTGCTCTGAGTCATGCTAAGTGGTAGATATAGTAAGAGGGCATTAAAGTTTACTTTTCCAATCTTCCTTCCATTTAAATCCTTTAAGCAAACAAATTAGTCATATTCCCTTACAATAAACAATTGTTTTTATAATTGTTATTTATTTTAGTGGCAATATTTCTGTTTGTGGACAGACGTGTTTTCAGTGGTGACATTCCCCATAACAGAAATTTAATCTTACAAGAATTTGGCTTGCTTTTCCTAGTATATTTGGTGGCCTCTTTTAGAAATATTTCATTATTGTTCCTATTCCTTGCTGACTTCTTCTTCCCTCATGTTTCACATTCATGTCTATCATGAGTGGATTTGCTTTAGCTGCTACTGACCATGTAATGGGATAACTTATCAGTCTGTTGTGGTTTGTAGACTCATGAGGAACTCTATTACTTTGCAAAATTTATTTTCTTTCATTTCTGTCCCATTAGGCCATGTTTTGCAGGATAAGGTGGTGATGCTGTGTGTTTTAGAAATGGCATGCTTGGGGCATTTGACGCATATAATTCTAAAAATATCTAAAGAGAAAATGTATAGAGTATCATTTTCTAGAGGAAAACAATCAAAAATACTTTGCCAACTATAAACTCTCCCTCAAAAAAGAGATGAATTTTCACAAAAGGCTGTTCTGGTTCTAAGCTCGAATAGAAGGAATGTTTTAGTGTTTTGGTGTCTTAAAATGCAATTTTCAGTAACTATGATGTTTTTCTCCCCAGGAACCAGTTTCATAAGCAGATTTGGTGTTCTGTTGACCTTTATATCCATAGTTGTCCATAGGTTAAATGAAATTAATGGACTGTGCACGGCACAACTTTAAAAATCTTTTATTCTCTGTTTTTATTCTCTATTTTTAACAGGAGGGTAATCAGGGCAGTTACCAAAGGAGAAATTATGTATGGAAAAGATGAAGGTGGAAGGAGCTCAGAGGCTGAGAGCCCAAGTCTGCGTGGTGGCAAATCAGCTGCATGCTCTGAGAGGTGAGAGGGGTCTGGGACAGCTCCTGCTGGGACTGGCCTGGGGCTTGGGGCAGTGCCTGGGCTGCTTTGTCTCATAAATGCTGGCTGAGAAACAGAGCTTATGTTCATAAAACAAACAAAAGATGCCAAAAAACACCCAACACACCAAAAAATTATCTCCACTCATCTTATTTTAATCTCCTTGTGTTTAGCTGGTGACCAATGTCAGTATGCTGTTTTTGGTTTCTGGCTTTTAATTGATGAGTTTTGTTCATGTTAGAGAACTGAGGCTATTTGTTTTTTCTTTACTAATGAAATGCTAATTGGTTATAATTGATGTTTTCTTTTTCAAAGGCTGTTTGCCCTTCTCTTTCCATGATTGTTGTCCCAGTTATTTTATCATTTTTCTGGGCTTAAGAGATCTCTGCTAGTACCTCTGATGGCATTATAAAATTCCAAGAGCAACATTCCTGTCATGTCCTACCTTCAAAATGAATCCAAAAATCAGCTCACCTTTCCCTTGTTCAGCTGGATAGCCTACACTGGACATAGACCCACATTCTTTGCTCAGGTGCACACACCTAGAAATTTTACAATTTGGATTGAAAAAATTTGCAAGTTCTAATAGAAATTTCCTGACTCTAAACTTGGTGGTTTTTTTGGGAGACTCCAAAGAGATACACAGGAACAAAGGAACAGGTAAAAGGAACATCATGGAGTTTAGTTTGCACATAGAAAAACCTTCTTGATTAAGCAAGAACTTGCTTCTCTTTGTTACCTACAATTTAAATCCCAGTTTCTGGATGTTCTGCAATATGCCTAAAGCTGATATTGGCAGTCTTGACAGCCAATAATTTGATTCCTTTTTTCCAGTGGGTGCTGCAGTATCTACCAGCAATCCAGCTTTCAAGCTAATTGTTTTCCTTTAATCCATCCAGTTCATTTTTTTTTCAGTAAGCTTATTAGGCCTTCTGTATCTCACCAGTCTCATACCTGATTTCTGTGAGATCAGAAGTAGAATTTTTCCTGGTTTTCTGCATTTTCATTGAATAGAATAGAGGTGAGTGAAGGATCTAAGAGACAAAACCTCAGGAATCTGGTGTCTGTACTGCTTAATACTGATGTTATACAATCTTAGTAGTTTTCTCTGAGAGCTTACCAGGATTAGAACAAAGATGCCTGTGAGAGGTCTGTGCAGCTTTGTGTCCCAAACTACAAGAAAGTTATCATGCAGTTAACCATAAATGAAGCAAAATAATTGTGTTTGGGTGGTGGAATTCAGCACCTGGTAAACTCTCTGTAGTCTATAAAAGCAAAGTAGTCTATAAAGACAACTTTTATGTTTGATTGCCTTGCTTCACTTTCACATAAATCATCATTTTCTAGCTGTTTCCCAGAGCCAGAGTGCAAGACTTGTTAAATTGGGAGTAATGAGTCATTCTGACAACTTCTCTACTTGTCATCTCATTCTCACCTGGTGAAATTGGTGTTCTGTGCCAAAGTCCAGAGCAACATTGTAAAAATTGGTAGTATTTCACCTTCCAGCAGGGAAACCAAGAGAGAATTCTTATTCTTTTTAAACATTTCTGTTTAATAGAAGGTGTATTGAGGTGGAAACAGGGAAACCCAGGCCATGAATCACCTCTTCTACTGGTTTATTTTGACTCCAGCAAAAATGTTTACTGTTGAATGCTGTAAATGTTTTTGCTGCTGAATGAACTGGGAGGTTGCATCAGATCAGGATACTTCTAGGAGAAATAGTGTGGGAATTTCAGGTTTGTTTACACAGGCACTCCACCCCACTGCACTCAGGTCTTGTCTACCAGGAGGAGAAGCCTGGCAGAGTCACAACACCATTCACTTAACATGTAAAAAATGTGTCAAATCTGTCTCTAATAGCAGACTGAAATAAGAATTAAGGACACATTTTTAATTAATTGTCCATGTTTAAAAAGGTTTAGAAACTGCAACAGATTACCCTTTCTAGCCCTCAGTTTTCACATGGATTTACCAGTATTTTCAAACAGAAAATGTTCCATGGGAAAGTTTTCACCTGTTGTGATGTTGGGCAGTAGTAACTGGGGTCTGGTGTGCTGGTCACTGATCATCTTTTGCCACTTTTACTAACGTGAAACCTCCAAGAAGACCTGTCCAACCTTCCTAAATGTCTACATTGGTTGAAAGAATCAACTGGTTTGGGTCTAGAGTCATAACTGTAACATAAACAGGACAGTGAACAAGTTGGTGTTTTTCTGGAGATGGATGGATGATGGATGGATGGATGGATGGATGATGGATGAATGGGTGGATTGATGGATGATGGATGGATGATGGATGGATGATGGATGGATGATGGATGGATGGATGATGGATGGATGGATGGATGGATGGATGGATGGACAGAGGGATGGGTGGATGGGGGATGGATGGATGGATGGATGGATGATGGATGGATGGATGATGGATGGACAGACGGACGGGTGGATGGGGGATGGATGGATGATGGATGGATGATGGATGGATGGATGGATGGATGGAGACACACACACAAGGATTTTAGAGTTTCTGGAGATAGTGCTGGCATTAAATTGGCTATAGAAGTGTCCAGAAGTTTCATGTACTGTAGATTCCCGTTACACCAATGGAACTGGTCTGGCAGGAATGGTTGATGAGTTATCCCTCCTCCTGCTGGATGTGCAGTGTGGATTGAGCAGGGACAAGGGCAGCTTCTGGAGCCTGGCCAAGAGCTGCCCACTTGGGCCATCTTCAGTTCTGATAGAAGTGCTGACAATACTTGTGTGACTTGTGTGTGTAAAGCAATTGCATTTCATCTTTGCCTGTGCTTTTTCTTTCCCAGAAGAGCGATCCCCCAGCCCATCAGGGCTCTGTTATTCTCATAAAGTTAGCACAGCACTTTTCTCGCAGCCATTTGCTGAATGAGCTGCCTTGGTTTGCTCAGAGCAATAACCCTTCCCTCCTCCTGTCTCCACCGCAGAGGGAGCACGCTTTCCCTGGCCAGCAGCGGTGCAGGGGCTGCTGCAGGACATGCAAGGGGCGGAGGCAGCGCTCCCAAGGCTGCGGCGGCGCTGGGCGGGCGCAGCAGGACCGTGGATTGCAGCGGGGTAAGGGCAGGGCTGGCGCTGGCCCCAGGGACGGCTGGCACCAAACCAGGGGCTGGGCTCAGGTCTGCCCTGTCGGATGGGTCTGCAGCACAGCAGGGATGAGCCTGACAGGGAAAACTCTGCTGGAGCAGAGCTCATCATGCTCATATCAGTGATGTGGTTTTTGGTCTGGCAGGAGTTTCTCTTTTGTCTAAAAAATGCTGTGGATGTCCAGCATTAAATAATGAGTTACAGATTCTGAACTGGGAGGGACAAGGAATGGGAATAAGCATTTTTTGGCACTTTGGGGCCTGAAGTAGGTGCTGTGAAATAAGGATGTGACTTCCAAGCATGCAGAGTCCAGCATTCTCTCACTGACTCCTAGGGGAAAGTTTGCAAGTCCAGCACTTTCAGGAAATCAGGCCAAACCAATTTTAGATTTTTTTTTCTGGGCTCTGCATAAATTATTCCATAATGCAAAATGTGTGATGCACATTATCAGAACAATTCCTCTCACGTGCTCTAGGCCTCTTGGGAGGTACTTGCCCTTAATGCTTGGAAAAAAGGTAAATGAGTGTTTAGATCAGAGCCCTATTGAATGCATCTATTTTCTTTCCAACTTCCAGATACTTGGTCTAATATATTGTATTTCCTAATAAAAAATGTTAGAGTATATGAAGAGCAGGTTTGGAAGCTGTAAATAGATGAGTAATTGTTTTATTTATGTTCTTGTTGGCACATAGACTGACTTGTTCTTAAATGCATTATATTTCTTTGAAAAATCTATTTAATTTAGATGGAGTCATGTAATTAGTTTTTCTTTTACAGGCAGTCAAGAGGTCATAATGATATCAAGGATACTCTGGCTTCATTTAAGGGGTTATACTGGCATGATTTAATTAGCTCAAACGCATTTGGTTTTGCCCTGGCTGGAATCATTATGCTAACAAAAAAAAAACAAAAACCATAGGTTTTTGTCTTTTTTTTTTTCTGATTTCTGAGCTGAGTGAGCTTCTAATAGATTTGAGTGCTTCTTTTCCCTGATACTTTACTCTGATTCTTCAGCTGCAAACCCAGAATGTAAGCAACAATTGCATCTTTGTGCAAATTCTATGCATCATCAGTGTTAAGCAAAGCAGATTAGACTGGAATCTAAATACATTCAGTAACAGACTGGATGTTAAAGGAGCTTTGGAGTTCTGGAATCGAATAGAAATTATGCTTTTATAAACAGTGAATAAATTTGGGGTTTGTATTTATGATGTGCATTTTTCCCATTGGGCAGGACACTGACTTGGAAAATGGCATGATTATTCCAGCAAGTGAAAGTGTACCTGAAGATTTAGTAAAGAAGCACTGCAGGAAACCATCTGGAACGCCTTCCATTGCAGTTTCTAGGGTATCTTTGGCATCAGGCAAGTATTAAGTCATCTTCTTTCTGGTAGCCCTTTAATATCAGAGGATTATGCCCATTCTTGTGACTGCTCCTTTTGTTCTTAAACATGTCAAAAGACTAAATGTAAGTTTCAGGAACTTGTTCATTCTGAAAACACCTCCTTTTTACTAATCAAGTTCATACGCCTTCACAAGTTTTACATTAAAAAATGGGAATCCTTACCCCAGAAACATTGGCACAATATTATTGTTAGGTAAATCACATTCTCTTGGAGTTGTTGCAAGGTTTCATTCACAACAGCATGTTCAATCATGCTCTGTGTGCCCCCCTGTATGAAACACTACCTGTAAATAATATTACCCTCTGCTGCCATTTTATTTCACACCCACTTTTGCCCAGAAGCAAGTGGCCAGAGAACAAGCCTCTCTCAGACTTCTTTGTTCATTTTTATATGAGATGATCTGAACCAGTCAATCCATCTGTAATTTACCTCATTTCATTGGAGGCTGGTAGGTAGAAAGGGTTTGCACCTGAGGGTCCTGTCACAGCCACTTTGCAGCAGTGGATGGAAATCCTCTTTTTCCTCTCTAAAATGCAGCAGGAGCATCCTGCACTCTTCTGCTTCCCCCAGGCACTCAGCTGGCTTCCTACAGGGCTGATGGAGTGGGTTTGGGTTTGCAGGCTTCTCTCTGAAACACAGCAGGACTCACTCTATTGTAGCTGGATTTAGTCCAAAGCAGAAACCTGTTGGTGTATTCCACAGAGCTAATCCAAGGAGGGAATGCTCTTTACCTCAGACATTTCTGCTTGAAAGCATCAGAGTTTCCTTGAGAATATTGTTCAGTGCAGCTCCAGGCAGAGGTGTTACACATGGCTACTTACTTAGGAATTTAAAATTCTCCTGTTCCTGCTACCTTACAAAATAAAGGCTCTCCTGGTAGATAAGAACTGACCTCATGTTACCAAAGCAGATGGATGCTGATTAAACTGTAGGCAACTTGGGCACAGGCCTCAGACTCTGCACTGTCTCCTTGGCAGATCTCAAAGGTCATTGAGCTCAGGAGAATGACCTTTCCTGCTGCAGCAGCTGTAGACCAGGTAGAAGATGAACAGTTAAAAACCTTTCAGTTTCCTATGTACAAATCCAAAAGAACTCTCTTCCTCCTCTTTTTAAATACATTGAGACAGAAACACAAAAGACTTATATGGAGACGACCAAGAGACCTTGGAGAAAGGTTTTCTATGTCTTTATGCTATCAAGTGGATGAGAGACCTGTAGGACTGAGAGAAACCTCTTGAGACTATTTGTTTCCTCCTAATTTCTGCACAAGGAACACTGTTAATGACAGAAGGATTTTCCACATCCATCTGTGTTCCCAGTTGCTTGATTCTGATGCAGGTGCTGGGGAGATTTTGGTGGTGGTAATAGATGTGATAATCACTGTGAACACTTGGACAGGGAGTATTGCAACATTCCAGGCTGACAGGCCTACCAGAGAAAGTCAAAATCTTGATGATCTATGGTATCATACACAGAAGACAATCACAGTAGATAAATAAATAGTACAGAGGTAAAATCATTGCTCAGAAGGCTGAGCAACACCAGAAAGCATATTTCACCATTTATCATGATGATGTTCCGTTGCCATCGTTTTTGACAGATAACTAAAATACTGCTTTATTTTTTTTGTTAAAAAAAATAATGGGGTAGAAACAATACTTGTACAGAAGTGAGATGGAATATTTCTGTACAAACTATAGCAAGCATTTAAATTGTTTTTGTTTCCCAGACCGCAGTCGATCTGAGATAGATTTGAGTGAATCTTTCTCTGAAGAAAATGAGGATACCCTGAGCATAAGAAGCAAATCTGTACCTAGTGCCTTAGATCAGGAATTGGTGAGTTATAAATATGAAAACGTTCATCTGGCAGAAATTCTGTTTGTTTGTCAGGACTGTATGTGTATCTATATAAAAGATGAGTAAGGCAGAACATTCTTTCAGGGATATTTAATGAGTTTTTTAATAGTGTCATCTTCTGAGTATGTTTGCTATAGAGTGATTTCAATGAATAGTCATGGTTCCAGTTTGCTTTTAATTTGCTGGGTGTTTGAGTTCACAGATGAAACAAACCTAGCCTGAAAATAAATTCCAGGCACTAAATTGCACATGCTCCAAAATTCTGTTAATTCATATTTTCATAAGTTCTAATTTTGATGCTAAGAAAGTTTATAATTTAAAGGCCTTAATCTTTGTCTGGTTTTCCACTTATCTGTATTTTTAGCAGGAAGACCCAGCTTTCTGTTCTGGCAATGTTGCTTGCCTCATCTTCCTGTTGACTCTTCCACACATCTCCATGCCTTTTTTTGTGTATTCTATGGGCTGCTTTTCCTGAAGTGATTCACAGCTTCCATCTCCTCTGATGCACACATCCAAGATAGGCAATTTGCAGATGTGCATCAATGCTATAAAAGGATGCCCAAGCTTATTAAATATGCATGAGGGAGGAAAATGTTATTTAAATAATTCTTCATCTAATCACAATTTATTCTAAAGTTTCCAAGTGTGTATTTGTAGCTTATGCATTTTGCCTGTTGTCATAGTCCCATCCTTCCACCTGCTCTTTCCAGAAGAGCATTGGCCATGGAAGATGTCTCCCCTTTCTGTAGTGTTGAGATTTGAGTCTTGGTGGAAAACCATGTGTTGGGATTGCCATTTTTTCTTGGATTAGTACCAGTTGGAGAACATCTCAGAACAATGAGAATTCCTGCAGCATTGTTTTGGGTTAATCTTTGAGGAATTGACAAGAGGCCTTCCTGAGTGTCAGATGCTGGTGGAAGAAAAACTTCAAAAATAAGTGGCTTATTTTGAAACTGCAAAAAAGAAAAAGGATCTGTTCTTTATTAAGAAGCTGGAAAATAATGCAGAAGAAAAGCATAAAATAAAAAACGTGGACTTTATATTTCTTTATATCTGTCCTCTGCTCTAATCGACACTTGCAACTTAAATATTTCTCTGAGGCAGCTGCCAGAGATGACAAATCCAGAGAGGTTTTCTGTTCTTTGATTTTTTTATCTTCTTAATCAGAGATCTTGTTTTGTATTTTTTTCTTGCTGACTTTGAATGAATTTTCAGATTGCATCTCTGCAACTCTGTAGCTTCTTTGCTAGCGCAGGAGACCTCTCTTGTGGCATAGCCTTGATTTGGATGCTCTTGAGTCTGGTGCTAATTCCCCCTTAAAATTCATTCATAGCTGGAGTCACAGATCTCTGATTCCACCCATATCCTCTCTTTCTCTGCCTTATGAAATGAATTGATTGCATTCACCATCTTTTATGTTACCATATTCATTTAGGGTAGTTTGTCTTTCAGGAGTCCTTCAGAGTCTTGTCCCATACTCATTATGGAAGCAGTGTTTTGAGATAAAAGCTGTATTCCTGCTGGAATTTAGTTTATTTGATGCTTGCATGTTAGAGACTAAAAGAAAAGTATCTGATGATGGTAACAACAACTCCTGCAGCCTGAGAAAAGCTGGAGTTTGACCTCCTTTCCTTCTAGCTGAGGTCCTTCAGTCTCTAATTCCTGGGTGATGGGAGCTGACAGCAGCAGTATGGGAGATGCCACACATCAGTAGAATATGCAGATGGCTGGAATTCATCAGCTGAAAGGGTGGGAAAAGGCTTTTAGCTACTTTGCTCCCTCCTTTATCAGGGAAAACCATTACCCATACAGAGAAATCAGTTGGAAAATGGTGTGGATATTTTGCTTTTCTAACTTAGTTAGTATTACTTTTGATAATGAAAAGGGACAAGCCCCAAAACCCACACAGTGTGGTACAGATTTATCAAGGAGCATGGGGAACCAGCTAAATCAAGTGTTGTGTTCAAGTGTGAGCACCTTTTCTAGAGAGGTGTGTGTTAAATTCCTGACCAAGCAGGGCTCATTACATGCTCAGCTGCTTTTTTAGGAGTAATTGGATGATGTGCATTTTATAGCCCCCACTGGAGAATGTGAGATTAATATCCTACTAGCTCTAACTTTAATAGCAGCAACCAATTACATAATTGCAATTCTGTAACACCTCTTGAGAAATATAATCATTATGGTGCAAA
Source organism: Anthoscopus minutus (assembly GCA_013399455.1). Lineage (NCBI taxonomy): Eukaryota > Metazoa > Chordata > Aves > Passeriformes > Paridae > Anthoscopus > Anthoscopus minutus. The sequence continues at coordinate 71,386 of VWYI01023186.1, forward strand.
ATGAGTGTAAGTTTAATATTAACCTTTTTTTTAAGTTTTAAATTTCTGCTTGCAGACAAAAATTGGTATTCAGCAGTTGTTAGGACTCCATGAAGCAATGTTAGTATTTGAGTGTCTAGACCTGAAACACCCCAATCTGAAGATGTTGCCTTACATATTTTTCCCCCTCTATGTTTAATTATTTTGCAGTAAAAATGTAGCATTGTTTATTTTCAAGTTCACTGGTATGCATACAACAGTGTAAAGGAAGGAGTGTCATGTATCCTTCCTGTTCCATGGGCAAGTATGAGACCCATATTCTTGTTCCAAATTTAAAACTAGACTACATCACCTGATATCTGATCTCAATGAAGGGAGTAGAAATTACAGGTGTTTTTGTTGTTGTTGTTGTTTTATTTCAGGGTTTTGGGAAGTTTTGCTTTTGAATGATTCAGCTGTCTGTCTCCCTGAAATAGTTTGCTCTGTTGTGCCTAGGTCTCCAAGAATTTTTCCTTTCATTTATTTTAAAGTACCTATTACTTCCTTTTATTTTTCTGGGTGATGCTAACAGTGCCTTCAACAGATTAGAAAGATAAGAGTCCAGCAGAGCAAGCTCAGGGTAAGAATGTGAAACTAAGTGTTTTCTTCAGTATGTAAATTTTGGTGATAGCTTGTTCGGATTTCCCTCTGCTCAATATTACATAAGCAGTAACAATACTGCATATTTATATATAATATATATATAATTGGAAAGCAGCAATAGAAAAATCACATTTAGGTGGTTTCATATCAGTTCAGTCACTGGAGCAAAGGAGAAGAGACGTAACAGCCAATTTTATGTACAGTATGGCAAATCTGCTACAAAGTTTTGTAAGCAAACTGTGAATTCAACTCTCCAGCAATGCTTCTCCCTGCTCTGTTTTTGCTGACCAGCAAGGAAGTCTGTTTGAATTTGAATACAGTGTTACTCTGTTCAGTTTCAGAGTGAGAGCAACTAAGCAATAGAGAATGAGGTAGGACAAAGTTGAGGTTTTTATAGCCGAAAACAGATATAAGGAAGTTAAAAATCTGATTTCCATTAAAATGAAAAGCAAAGTCTTTCAAAATAGACCTGTCATAAGGCTTATGGAAACTGAGGTTTTCAAGCTCTGCCTAATAGAATTATAATTGTTTGCTGGTACTTTTTTCATATTATTTTAAGTAAGAGTCCCATTATAACTATCAATCAGATCTCAACATTAGGTTTCAATTTTACTTCATTCCTGTGTTTAAACAATGAAAATTATTTTTTTCTGTGTATAGGTAAAGTCGCTAAACTTCAGTCTTGCTTATTAAAACTCAAGCACTGATACGAAGCTGTGCAATTACTGATTTTTTAACCTTTTTATTAATACAATACAGAAATTTAATTTTTCAAAATTCTAATCAACTAGCTTGATATAATAAGACATGAAGTTTATGTGTGAAGATGCTCAGTTTTAAACAATTGAATCCTGAAACCACATTGTCTCTTCCCCTTATGCCCTGTATATGTGCAGAGATGTGGAAAACGTGAATAAAAATTCCTCTACAGAACAGAATTTGAGTGCATCCAGCAGCATCTTCCCACAGTGAAAAACTTGTGAAACAAAACTAAGTGACAGAAGCTGACCAAACGCAGCACAGAACACGACAACTAAAAGCCTGTTTGTCATTTAGGGCAATCTGGAGGAAACAGAAGAAGATATTGATGACATAGTGGCCTCTTGTTATCCCAGAACACATGAACATGTGACAAGTGGATTATCAACAGTAAGATCTTGAGTAGAAAACATGCATTGTCCTTCCACAAAAAAACCATATTTCCTCCAGAAAGGAATTTATTTCATATCACTTATCACATTCATCTTTCATTCTACATTTGAGAAACATTTTTTTGGCATTCAGATAGACTTTGTGTTATATTAATTCTGTTCAAAGCTAAAATGCTGTTCTCTGCAGAGCATGGAAAGAGAAAATTATTTGGCATACTCATTAGCAGACTTCCTCATATACTTGGGTTGTTATCAAGCTTACATGTGGAGAAGGCAAACCAGAGGTGTTTGCAGTATGTGACTGCTCAGCTTTGCAGAGGAGCACCTGATCTTAATGAAACTGAAACTAAGAGAACAAGGCTATGGGGGGATTTTCCTTCTCAAACTGCTTTTTGATATTTTAGGTTCTTGGGACACAAATATTTGTCTGTGTGTTTGCATACATCCGACTTCCATGGAATTGTTGTCCATCCCCCGGCCCAGCTTCTCTCATTCTTCATGGCAGGATTGCTATGCCACCCACAACTGGAAAGTATTTCCTTTTACTGCAGGAGAGAGCTGCTTGGGGATTAGGCTGGTGACAATAAAGAGATTGCTGTACCTGATGGTGGCAACAGAATTGGTGTAAGGAGCCTTCTGTTGCTCATTATGCAGTCTGTTATTCACTGGGAAAGAAAATGGGTAACAAAACCAGCCTTTAACATGTCTAGTTTATTACTATCTGCTGGGTACCTCACTTTTGGAATCTGTGGGCAACTGAAAATATCTTCAGGGAGTCCTTTCTGACCACTCTTCTTTATGGCTCTAAAAATAGCTCTGGACTGCACAAAGCTGCAACAAACTCTATGTACAGTGTGTGAGTGCTGGAGAGGATGAAGAAAGATGAGTCTGAATACTAAAAGGGAGGAGAAAATTAAGCCTATGACAATAACTAAGGAGCTGTCTTTGCTGGATTGCACCCCCATTAATCTCCCTGCAAGCAAGGCCAAGGGAATTCCCAATGTGAAGATCTTGATCCCAAAAAATGAAGTTGGCTGAACTTAACCTTGGCTTACATGGGGAGGAGAAAAACCTGAGAATATTAACATCACACAACATTTTGATGTCTTAGATCTGGCCATGTCAGACCATTTTCTGATTTTGGTTGTTCACAGAAACAGACACAGCAGAGAGTGCAGCTCCTCACACTACATCAGACACGAGCCTGTGGACACTGGACTGATTACAGCCACTTAGCCAAGGCTGGCAATGACTCACAGCTTCCAGTGCCTGCTTCTCCCAGGGACTTCATAGACAAAATAATTTTCATTTCCTCTGAATATTGATAGGAGGGTTGCAGGGGCTTAAGTGTTTTCTCTGTTAGGCCACTAATTAAGGAGCTGCATTTAGAGATCCTTCCCTCTGTGCTTCAGGCAGCGTTCTGTCCATGTGCTCGGTTTTGTTCTTTGCTGTAGATTTCCCTCTGACCTTTCCCTTAAGCAAAGTGCAGCTTTTCCAGTGCTGTAGGTTTGAGATAATCTCACACCTCAATGCTCCTGTTTCTCCTTATTCACCATGACATGATTTTTAATGTCACTGCATGCAATGTTAATGGCAAAATTGTGGATGGCCAGCTGCTTCTCCCTGCAAGAGCAGGGCAATTTTACAGATCCACTTCTTAATTCCCCTTAAGTATGTTGCTAACATTTTTACCTTCACTTTGATTTTTTTAAACCTTTAAGCCTTCTTGCAGAGTATATATTTTCATCCTGTGCTGTCAAATTACTGTTAACTATTGAATCACATCGAAATAATGTTATTAATGAGTAGACTCATAACTGTGTGATCCTTCCCTTTCCTCTGTCCCCTTTCCCTGTCCCATCTTACCATGAATATTTGAGGAAAAGAAAGGAATATCAGGAAGGATAAAAGACACTTGAAATCGCCTTGCAATATGAAAGAGCAAAACTGGAAGTGGAAAGTGACATTTAAGAGAAACTCTATCTCAGTGTTTGTCTTTTATTTTGTGTTTTCCCAATGCTATTGCATGAACTGTGAGTTCAGTTTTCATCCTTCATCCTCTACATATTTACGTAGCATTATCAAGACCCACCATATCAGTGAAACTAAAATGTTCCAGTGCTCTACTGCAGAGATATGATACAAAGCAAATATAATTCTTAGTGAGGTATCAAAATGGGAATGCATCCTTCATATGTTGTCTGTTACTGACTAAACAGGAATATATTTTTCTTTGGGATTTTACATTTAGTGTATTCAATGTCCAGTGTAAATGCTACAGAACAGAGTCTGGAGGTGGGGAGAAAAAAGTGAAGTACATAAAATTCTACTAAATTTGTATAATTTTCTTTGTATTTTGTAAGGGATTGAGAAGTTATGTTTACATAAAGTCAAGGCTCAGGGGCCAACTATTTGTTTCAAACCTTCTGTCATGATTTTTTTTCCCCCATAGCCATTTATCCCTTGCTGCCTGCTTGCATGAAGATTGAGGAAAAAAGTATTTAGATGAGAGAGAGAAGTGTTAAATGACTCATCCACCTCCTTGTATTGGTATAACCTTGGGGTTTTTTTCTGAAGTGGGCATCCAAATTTTGCAGGGATAATTTAGGCATTTTTTTGCACATACTGGACTGATTAATTTCCCTCACAGTGTAAAAGGATATTGTCATGTATTTTAGAGGTTGAAATGTATAAATGGGAAGACAGGAATTTAGCTCAAGGCACGTTAGAAATTGAAGGGAAAATGTCACATTGGTTGGTATGTGTTGATAATTCTCCAGTAATTTTAACCAGTCCAGTTAATGGAATTTCAGACTCTTATAAAAAGGATTAAAAGGAAAAGCATTTTTCTACCTTTCTTTTTATTTTTTTTTCCTTAAGGATAAAGCCAGCCAGCAGAAATACATCAAAACCACCTTTTTTTGCTTTTTATTTTTCCTACATGGGGTATAAAATTAAATTTATGGGTAATAACCACTTAAAAAATAACACTTTTTCCTGTCTGTTGTTGTTTACCACATTGACCCAGAACTGTTTATCCCCTGAGCCTTCTGTGCTGCAGGGCCCTTGGGCAGGGTGCTTGGAGTGTTGGGTTTTGTCACAAACCAATTCTTTCTGTGTGGCCCTTTCCCTGGGCTGTGCTCTTCCCTGCAGCTGGCAAGGAAGGAGATGGATCAAGACACAGCTGGTGAGATCCTGCCCTAGCAAGCAGGGGAGGGAAAATGTGTCCCCCAATAATGGATTACTGTGCCTTTTCTCCCAGAGAGTGACACATTTCAACATTTTAGTGCAATTGTCATCTATTCTTATGAACTCCACAGAGAAACTGCCCTTTCTTACAAAGCCACTGGTGCTGCAAATACAGGAATGCTTAGGTTTTGATTGGCTTCAGGGAGGACTGACATGCACATGGACACGTAAATGAGAAAAAATCCAAATGTAATCCAATATGAATCCAGACCTGCTGAACTTCTCTTCTAAAATATAACTTGTTTATTTTGATACATAAGTAACCTTATTTCTATGTAATTACTTTGAACCATGAATCCTTCAATACTTGAAGTGTATGGAAAACACAGCATTTCTCTGATTTGGTGCCTTCCTTCCTTCCTTCCTTCCTTCCTTCCT
>VWYI01023186.1:77040-153709 GCA_013399455.1 Anthoscopus minutus
CCTTTCCTTTCCTTTCCTTTCCTTCCTCCTTCTTGCCTGCCCCCCTCCCTCCCTCCCTATGGCTTTGCAATACAAACTTCCTTTACCTTTCTATATAGATAAAGATTTCTCACTGCACTTATTCTTTCTTATTGCCATGGTCTAATGCTCTTTTTTCTCAATCTTTTGCACTGCCTTCTTTAAAGAACTCCCCAGAAGGCTCTGACAGAAAATGGACATATTTAAGTGTTCCTGAAGCAGATGGTGATACTGTGAGTTCTCCTGAATCCTCTGTTCTAGTTTATTTTAAGGCTTCTCTTTCCTTTCTCCCTTTTTGTTGAAGAATGTACCTGTGTGTCTTGCACAGTTCCTATGTGTCAGAATTTAGATGGTTATATATGTTTTGGAGAAATCTTGTTCAATGGCTCAAAAGGAAATGCATACCGGATTTCTCAAAGGCTTTTGGTTCTGTGAGTGTGCATATTTCTCCAGTTTTCTTTTAAAAATATTCAATTCTTTCCTAATTGTAAACTTTTGTAAGAGGGAATCCTCATAGAAGTACTCTGCATTTTATGAGTGTGAAAGAGGAAGGATTGAGGGACGATATATCATGCTGCAGTGGAAAAAAATTGTTGTGTTATTGATAAAATTTTTTTACTTTACAAAATTTGTAGCAATGAGTTAGGGGTTGAATTTTGCTCCTTTTAGAATCGTTAATGAGAGACAGGTGGTTTTATACTATCTCCATTATGGGAAGCATTCTTATAAGTTTTCCTAGGGGCTCTGTCCACAGTTGTCTCATGAGACTCAGTTAAAATGGTGTGATCAGCTCAGTCAGAGAAGTAGTTTTTAAAATTTTTTTCTGGTTGCATCTTAGATGAGCTTGCAATTTATGTATCCTGTCTGCTCTTCAGTTCATACATTAATTAAAAGGTGATAATTTAGATTTAGTCATGTTTATGAGTAAATTTGAGTCCTGCATGGAAAAACATCTGCCTAGACATTTAAACCACTATTAACTACAGTTCTTTCTTCCTTTACATCAAATCATGGCAATTCTATTCTATTATATATCTGTTTCCATAGCAAGTCTTAAAAGGTGTGACAATATTGCAAGTCTGTAGCTTTGTGAAAAATAAAACAAACAAACAAAACAAAGAAATCTAAGAAGTTTTGGACAAGAGTGATATATTTCAGCCTCTGAGCCCGTTTTCTGTTCCCCCCAGACAAGCATCAACAGCATGACGAGTGTGTACAGCGAGACTGGGGACTATGGCAACGTGAAGGTCAGCGGTGAAATCCTCCTCAGCATCAACTACATCTACAAAACAGGTGCCCTCAACATCCTGGTGAGGAGCTGCAGAAACCTGGCCATTGCAGATGAGAGGAAGCAAAGAACCGATCCGTAAGCACAGAGAAGAATTTCCCTGAGCTCTGCTAGGGGTGACCCCCACCACATCCCACCCTGCCTGTAACCAGGGACTGGGATTCCAGCCTGGGAATGCACAGGATCCAGTTGGCACAAGCAGCATTTTGGTGATGGTTTAGTTTGGGTTCCCTGTGGACATTTTCTGGGTGCTTCTTTGGGCAACATGTGCCTGTTCTGGGGGAAACAATAAGGTTATTTAGATTACCAACCTGTTTGATAGTAAACGTGGGGGGAAATAAGAGGGAATAGGCAGGCAGCATAGAGTTTCTTTTATTTCTGTAATCAAAACTGAAGCATATGAGAGGAGTGATGTTCTTGAGGCAAGTATTAATAGAAATAGCTTTGTTTTCATGGGCCCATATACTCACTTTGCAAGTACCATGTTTTCTGTGTTTCTCATCATAATCTTCAGTATAATATGTAAACTCTCTCATCAGAAACTAACAATTAGTGTCTCTAATCACGATTAATCTACGGTATACAGACTATGAGGACAAATAAATTAATTTAGCCCTGCCCTTTTTTATTCTGACTTACACCACTGTTTGTAGGTGAGGGCCATACTTCTCCACGTTTTGCATATTCTCCGTTATGTGTTTACACTCTTTATACTGCAAAAATTAATTTCCTTATATGTTACTGATGCAGCAATGTCAGGTCTTTGTTCAGACTGGTCATTTTCTATTCCTTGCTAATCCTTTGCTCCTTGCTCTGCAGATATGTCAAAGCCTACCTTCTGCCTGATAAATCCCGCCAAAGTAAGCGCAAAACCAAAATTAAAAGTAACAGCACCAACCCGGAATTTAATGAGACTCTGAAGGTGAGAGCAGTCTCTCTCTCAGGCTCTGATGAATGTTTCACTTGTGCTCACAGGTATTTTCTATATGTGCTTCAGTATAGGGATTAGAACTTGGAAGAAATGCCTCAAAAGAAAAGGTGTTTAAGCAAAAGCATCTAGTAGACATATGAGTTTCAATTTTTAGCTTTTAGCATTAAGGAAGTAGTTTTGTTTGGTTCTCCCCTTTAATTTTAATGGAATTTTAAAAATTCCGTTAGTTTCCATAGATCTGTTTCAAAACTGTTGATGTTCCCATCTAGCCTGAGCTTAGAATTGTTAAAAGCACCTCAAAGATTTTATACACCTGATCTGAAATAAAGCTGGATTAGAACTTCCTGTCTAAGTGATGGAAGAGAAAATAACATTTTGCAGTAAGACCTGAATTCTTCTGGAAGCTTCAATTTATCTCTAAAGCAGAACTAACTTTGATAAGAAAATGTCAGCAACTGCTTTACTGTTTGTCTTAAAACCTGTGGTGAAGTTCATTTTGTCTTGCAATGGACTTGATGTGCTTGAGGACACAGTGCCCACAGTTCTCTCCTTCCTTGGCCTTTACTCACCCTCCCCAGAGAGGCTGAACTCTTCTGAGCTCTCACAAGCTGCTTTTTTGTGGGGTTCCATGGCAGCAGGATCAAATCCAGGGAGGTCTGGTGAGCAGCATGAGACACAATGAGATGGGTCTCTGCTTGTTTAAGCTCAAAAATCCATTTATTGGGGCATCACCAACGCAGGAACAAACTCAGCTTAACCCAGAGGCAGAGAACCTCGAACAGGGGCAGGGTGGTGGGATTTATAGGGGCAGGGTGGATTTTTACCATTCCTGGGCTTAGAGAATTCCTCCCCCGAGGCAGAGGGGTGGGGTCCAACCTTCCAGGACTCAAAGGCACGCCTCTCACTTTAACAATGACCGAACCTTTGCCACCCTGGGCAGGGGCACCCCACACTTGTTCACCTCCCTGGCTCTGTGGGGCAGGTGGGAATGATGGGGTTGCTGCCCCTTCACTGCCTCTCTGGCATCTTGACCTCAAGTTCCTTAAGATTCCCTTTCCTACCTATTGAAAAGAATTGTCCAGCAGGCTACCATGAAACTGTACTCTTTTTAGTTTCTCCTGAAATAAATGGGTTTTTAAAGTTTCAATTATGTTTTAAATAAGTTTCCTATAATAGATGCAAATAGATGTTCCCTGGCCGGTGTGCTTGGCTTAGCCTGGCTCCAAAACCATTTTGCAAGCACACACACTCGGTCTGGCCATGCTGCTTGCCAAGGGAGAGCCTTTTTATAGCCTCATTTTTAAATGGTAGAGAGTAAAATTAAGGCTTACATGAACTGGAAAAAAAAAAAAAGCATTAGACTTTATTTATCAAGTTATATAGCACTAAACATAATTGCTGGGTGAAGATAGGACATAGAAATTTCTCAAAAATATGGATTGTAACAAAAGGGGGTTACTTGAAATGTGGGTAGATAAAAGTTGTTCATCCCAGCTGAAAACCTGTTAAAAAAAAAAAGAAACGAAAAGCAAAAGTATTAAATCTGTCTTGTATCTTCCCTCTTTGACTTTTACTCCATTGTTGCAGAATATGAGGCTTCTCACAGTGGAACAGTTGGCATCCAGGGTTAGGCATTGTAGATCTATCTGTACATAATCAGCCACTTGACTTGACTCTTCCAGCTTTTGGAGAGTATTTGTCCACATCCAGATATTGTTCCTGATACAAAAGAAAAGACACCTGGGTGTCTTTAGCTAAAATTAAAGGATGAATGGCAGGGAAATAATGGGCTTTTTGCTAAAAGTAGAGTGTGAAAAGCCAGAATTCCAGATGTTCATAATTTTCTGAGTATTTGCTAGACTACAATGTGAGTTTTTAAAATATTTTTGATATATTAATAGCTAGAGATGAGTTATTTGAGCTTTTAAACTCAACAATAGTTTCTGATATTCATGCATGCCTTGCAGATGCTGCTGTACATGTTTTTAGAACAATTTTTTGTAAGCTATAAACGCAAAATAGGAAATGAGAGGATGCTTGCTGGAAAACAGCATTCAGCAGATTCTCTTTAGGGGTGAAAGAACTAGTGGGGTTTCTTCTTTATATCAACCTAGATGTTGATCTGCTTCTTTTACATTAACTTGTAGGGAATTAACAGGATTATTTTTTTTTAAGTGTCATAATTTACTTTATAGTCATAAATACCCACTAAATAATAGTTTTAAAAAAGCCAGAATAGTGATAGTAAAATAAATTACCACCGGATGTATACAGCAAAGAAAGATTTCACATTAACATTATGAGCTTTGTGGCTAGCTCAATCTTGTTTGCAAGGATAACAAATCTCTCATTCATTCTCCATTTGTAAAGTGCTGTGGGCTTGGTAAAACTGAGCTAGAGCCGTAAGAGGCTCAGTGGAAAATATTTCTGCTAATTCTGAGCATTTGTTTTTTCTTTTTCTGTTTGTAGTATGTCATCAGTCACTCACAGCTGGAAACCAGGACCCTACAGCTTTCTGTCTGGCACTATGACAGATTTGGGCACAACAGCTTCCTTGGGGAAGTGGAAATTCCATTTGATTCCTGGAACTTTGAAAATCAGGGCGATGAGTGGTTTGTGCTCCAGCCCAAGGTAAGAGTTTCCAGGACTGGTGAAAGTGCTGTGAATTCAGCAAGAGTTAGGTTTTTTCTCCTTTGGAATTTGCTTATAAAGCAGGACTTTGAAAGTGTCTAATATGACAATTAAAAAAAAATTACTTGTTCTTAATTCAGTAAAAGCTTGCTGGCTTTAAAGTCTTCATGAAAATTTTGGATATGATTGGCTATTTAAAAACAACAGCAAGAACAAAGCCTTTAAATAAACCATAAGTTCATCCTGCAATAAAATCCAATAAAAAATGACCTAGTAAATACATAAATTTTTTTAAAATACCACATAAAGGCACCTTCCTACCACTCACCCTACCCAGCCCTTAATTGGTTATTAAAGAAACAAGCTTTATTTTTTTCAGTTCAAAGTGCTTTACACCTTTCAGATGTGACAAAATGACTTCTTAATCTCTCATTCACCTTAACTAGAAAGGCACAAGATAAGGCTTCTCAGCCAGCAAATTAACTGTTCTGTGAAACAGAGCTTGCCCTGTACTTAGTGAAGAATAGGGTGACTTCTGTGCCCAGGGCTCCCCTGCTTTGGCAGAGGTGTTTATTTTTGGAAGAGGTTCAAAGAGCTGTTGTAAACTAGAGGATTAAAGACCTCTGTCTTGCTTGCTTGTTCAACAGCCATAATCCCCAGGAATTCTAAAAGTTTAGACTAATATTTAGGAAAGTGTATTTTTCTAATTGAAAAAAAATATAAGGTGTGCAGCTAATATTGTCAAGGTTGACTGGATGATTTGGTTTTTCTACATTCATTACGTTTAAGGAAATTGTATTATCTTTTGAGTTTCAGGATTGTGTGTTTGATTTTTCCCTTTCTGTCAGGTGGGAGATGGATCTGTTTGCTCTGAAATTAATTTCTAGGTAATTTCTTTTAATCCTAATGAGAAATAACCAAAAAAGGCCTGAAGCTCTCCTGCTCAGGAAAATAAGTAATGAGGCACTAAGCATTTCAGCCAGTCCACCTGGAAGGTATCTGATTATTTACAAACCCATTAAAAAGTTTTTAATTTACTTATTTTACTGTAAAACAAAGCAAACACAGAATTGGTCTTGTCTGCCTCCTAAGTTGTTGCAAATAATATTTCTAAACTTAAAACATTGCTAAAGTTTTTGATCAGCAAGGATGATATTTAAACAAATCAATTATTGCTTTTTGAGTTAACAAATATGAGGCACTGGTTAATATCCATGCAAAATACCCACTGTTCTCCAATATGGACTGCCTGATAGACACAGGAGTGAAGGAATGGCAATAAAAAAATTTCTGGGTTTTATTACATTGCTTTGGTTTTTTATCATGAATCATTTAGCTGCTTCAGTTAAAAGGCTGGAGACTTGAAAACATATTTCTTCAGTGAGCACTGAGAGGTCTGCTTTCCCAAGGAGTGTGGTTAAGTCAGAAAAAGTAAAGAAAATAGTTCTGTGGCTAAAGAGGGGACAGGGTATAGAGTCACATTATATGTGGGATTGAGGGAGAGGCTGACAATTTTTTTCTGGCATTAGGACTTACAGCATTGCTTGTCTACAGGTAGAGCTAAATAAAAATAACCTTTGACGCCTTTATGGGAAACTTGATCCTAAACTTGCTTTGTTTAGGCCATAAGTGAGCTGCCTGACTGGTAAAATGTAGATGTACAAATTATTCCACAGCTGTTTACTACAGGTTTTCTTTAGGCCTTTGTTGTAGCAGCTGGCATTGGACACTGGTGCGAGACAGGATTTTTCTGTCAGTGCAGCAGTGCCTCTGTTGCTCTAAAAATGCTTCAAAGTCACAAAAGGGCCCTGTTGCTATGACTAAAATTGCTTTGTTCTCTGTCCCATCCTTGGGTGCAGACTTAGCCCCAGTGAGCGTGGGGCTCAGCCTGGACTCTGTGAGGTGAAGGCAGTGCTGACCCTCTGTGTACAAGTAGGAATTCCTGGTGGGGTTTTTTTGGCTTGCTTTGTCTTGGTAATAGAATTTTGACCTTCGTGGGGTGTCAGGAAACAAGCTGAGCAGTCTCAGAGAAACACATTCACAGGTCAGACATTTCTCCATAAACAGCTCTTCAAAGGCTTCTGTGGTGCCTCAGTGCCTCCAGCAGTGCCAGAGGATCCTCTCCCTTTATCCATGTCCTTTGTCCCTCTAAAGAAATCAGGAAGATTTGTTCATTTGTACCCAAACCTAAGCACTGAAGCAGGTACAGAAATCAGGTCACAGAATCACAGATTGGTTTGAGTTTGGAGGGGCCTTAAAGACCATCCTGTTCCAATCTCCTGCCATGGGCTCTCACTGGACCAGGCTGCTGAGAGCATCTGAGTAGTCTCACCTCCATCAGTGAAGTTTGATCTCTCTGTGTTGCACCCAATGTTTTTAAAATGTAGTTTCCAACCTCTTACAACGTGAATGGAAGTTCCATACCCTGCCAGGGAAGGACTGATTATTTTAGCAAGGATGGACTGAATAGCATCAATTGCATTCTTCTGTGTAAGATTTAAACATTTATAAAAAAAAGATGTAGAAATGCAGAAATAGTAGCTGTGTAGAAAAGGATCCTGGAAATAACAGTTTTAAAGAAGTTTTTCTGTTTCAAAGCTGCACTATGCTCTCCCTCACCTTTGTTCCCCACATATCTATTCAAAGAGTGACTTCTCTAAAATATATCAAAGTAATTACATTTTAAACCCTGACTGGTGGAAATAAGGGCTGACTATCAGCTTCAATCAGTTACAGTTTATATACTCAGAAATAAGTTTGAGAGGCTTTTGCTATTGGTTTTTTTTCCACTTACTCATGCTAGATAACTCTGTGTGTTCACTGAACAGTGTCTAGTGCCACATGGGTTTGTTTTTCTGAGAGCTTGCATTCCCTAGCTCAGGCAGTTTTATAAAATGTGATTTCCTCCAATTTGGAATGCCTAACTATCTGAAAGGGGCTGGTACATCTTGATGTGTTTCAGAATTGTTTAAAACACTATATGGATGCATTGATATATTTCAACAGAATTAAAATCAAAGGTGATGAATGATTAACCTTTCTGGTTGGTTTGTTTATTTTCAGATGGAGGTTGTGACAGATTTTGGGCTTCAATACAAAGGAGAACTGACAGTGGTTTTACGTTATATTCCCCCAGACAGAAACCTAATGCTTCCTCTGGGGCAGTTTCAAGGTAAAACAAACACTAATAATGATGATTTAAAAAATCATGTGATGATGATGTATTAAAAATCCTCACTTCAGGGTGAAGTAATGATACTGGTGAAGACTGAAATCATACTTTAATATGCTTGTTCAAAGAATTATGCTTGTTCATAGAATCACAGAAGGGTAAGGGGTTGGAATGGACTGAAAGACCAATCTAGTCCCAGGCCCTGTGCCATGAGCACTGGACATTTTCCACTAGACCAGGATGCTCAAGGTTTTATTCAACCTGGCTTCAATAGTTATGAGTGGAAATTCATGTGTGTGTTTCTTTTGCCTCATCATTTTCTCTTACACTGAACTTAAGGAGAGAGAAAGGAAGAGGAATATGCAGTCAATTGTTGATGCATGGCTCTGACTTAATTTTTAAAAAATCCAGACGTTAGGTAACATGATCAAGGGCAGCCACAGAGAAATAAATTGTCTGCATTGCAGCCTGAGAGTTCTTTTTTCAGCTAGTTATATACAGTGTATAGCTGATCAAGTAATAGACTTCACTTAGTTCTTCATGCTTAATTCACCTTAATCTGCTGTCCCATTTTCACCCTTTTTTCACACTAGTTTTTCTCTGCTCAGCCTTACTGCATTACTGTTGCAATTTAGTCCTGTAAAATCTTATTTGAGCTCTTTAGGGCGAGCCATTATTTTTATCAGCAATGAACAAGGGAAAAGACCTACCATGTCTTTGCATTGTATTAGCATGAGGAGCAGCAATTGAGCTTTGAGAGCAATCACTGGGTAGCACCTGAGTGCACACAGATATATCAGAAGCAGGTATATCACTGTCATAGTGACAGCATTGCTTGCTAGCATTTGCATTTGATAGATTAGATTTCTGTCTTTTTCTTTCCTCTTTTTTATGACGGATGATATTCCCTCTGCTAGTAGTAAAGTTTACTCAAGGTTGGCTCTTCTAACAGCTCATTGTTACCAGTCCAGAAACAGTCTGCATTTTTTAAAATTAGTACATTTTAATATCACTCCTGATTTTCTTTCCCTGATAACTTTCAGCCTGAATCAGTGTGTACAATCTCTGCTGATAATCTCTCTTGGAGCCTGGAGCTGCAAGTGTACGTGTCCTGGAGCTGCTCGTGGGGAGCAGCAGCGTGTCAGGGACACTGTGCCCTCTGCCCAGGTCTCTGAGGAGCTGTGCATCCCCACACAGGACACAGCTGGCTTATTTCTGGACTTTAGGCTTTGAGACAGAGGTTTTACAACTTCCTTTGTGGTCCTGGGCTGTCTTAACATCAGCACTGGAAGTGGATTCTGAAAAGAGGGCAGGATTTACTGGCCATGTGATTTTTTGTGTTCAGCATAGCAATCCTCAAATGCTTATATTGGGACAGGTCTTCAGCTAGAGCATGTTATTGTGTCATGCAAGGACTAGCTAGCTAGTCCTTGGTCGAGTTCTTTATCAAAAATGGAGTGATTTTCTGCCCCTGCCTTAATACAGAATACTTTAATCCTATTGCAATAAATTACTTATAAAAATTTGGGCAAGACAATTTACATTTCCAAATCAGTCTTACAGTGTATATATAATTTCTGGTTGTAATTTTGCAACTTTGTTCTATGCTTAGGAAAGAGAGGCTTCAAAAAAGGAAAAAAGGGAGATTCTCATCTGCCATCTGGAGGCATATTAGAAGTCCTCATCAAAGAAGCAAAGAATTTAACAGCAGTGAAATCAGGAGGCACATCTGATACTTTTGTGAAAGGGTTTGTAGGGTTTTTTCCTTTCCTTTTTTTAATGATTGCACTGCATCTAATTTAAGATTTGTGTCACATGCCTATAAATATGCAAGTAACACAAAAAAGTTACATAGTATGACAATATATATGTGGGGTTTTAAGATATGCAGCATTTTGTGTTGGACACTCAAAATTCAAACTACAAAGAATTCTTGTCGTTGAAAAAAAATGAACATAATCTTGCATCTCTCATTATAATGGATTTCTCATATATGTAGATAATACATTATAAATGTTATATTTAGGAAGTAATAGATATCTTAAAACATTTTTCTTTGTTCTGAATACTAGTTTTCAGGCCTACTGGTTTCTAGATATGTTCCACCATAGCAATGGTTTGAGTGTTGGTACTAAATGGGATCCACAGGAAAAAATCTTGGTTTTAATTCCCTGGTGGAACTTAGAATTTATCTTGATCTTCTGCTATGCTTAAAACTATGACTCAGCACATACATTTCAAGTAGAAAAAATAATTTTCATTTTTTCCTGGGCAATCTTTTCTTGTGCTTTGTGAGGGACACTGGACAAGATGACTCCAGAGAGGTCTCTTCTAGCCAATGTTTTTATGACTCTGTCTGTATTTCGCCTCACTGAAACAAAGTTTGTGGTTGAGATTTGGGGCAAGGAGACCTAATTCCAGTTTCAGCTTGTGACAATAACTGACACTGTAGGTGTTAGAACAAATGGAGCACAAATGCAAAATAAGCACTTGAGGTAGGTGCTTAATACCAGTGAGGAGATGGGATCCCATTTGAGCCTCTATATGATTGTTATATATTGTGAATACTGTGTGAAAATGCGTTTCCATATTCATTTTACTTTTCTTTATCTCCCAGATACCTGCTCCCAGATGACAGCAAAGCTACAAAACACAAAACTCCCATAGTAAAAAAGAGTGTGAACCCTCAGTGGAATCACACCTTTGTCTTCAGTGGCTTGAATTCAAAGGACATAAGGAATATCTGCCTGGAACTGACTGTGTGGGACAAGGAGTCGCTTTCCAGTAATATTTTTCTGGGAGGTGTCCGTCTGAGCACTGGAAATGGTAAGGTCCCATCTGACTGATGCTGCTTTTCTTATTCTGCTCTCCTTTTTCTTTACCCCATGTGATTCATGTGTATGATGAACAGAAATGTTACTGAGTGTTTTGAAAACACATGGGAAGACGTCGATTTTGAAAATGGAGAAAAGGCAATGGATAGATAATCTGTAGATAATTTAGTTCTTTCATCCACTGAGTGAGACATAAAAATTATGTGCCCATTTGTGTTTCTGCACAGTCAAAAGAAACTGTGAATACTTTGGGAAGCATCCCAGTGAGAAGGAGTCAACTACTTCTGCCCAGCAGCAGCCTTTCTGCTGCTGATGGTGTGATTTGGAAGAGGTGTGAAACCATTCCTCCTGTGTTGGGAAGTTGTTTGTAGTGCAGCGTGGGGAGGTTTATGAACCTCTGCCTGTGTGCCTGAAGTTGTTCAATGACAAACTGATGCTATCCAGGAGCTGCCTGTTTTCAGTACAACTCCCTGTACAGTGGAAGTGTAAAGTGTCTGTCATTTCTCTTGTACACTGTTGCAGTGATGTTATCCAACTGCTTCCTAAAGTGGCAAATTCCCTCTTGTTTTTACAACTGTCAGGTGTAAGCAATGGCAAGGAGGTTGACTGGATGGACTCCCAAGGGGAAGAGCAGCACCTCTGGCAGAAGATGATTGACAGTCCAGGAGCTGCAGTGGAAGGGGTGTTAATGCTGAGGTCCAGCATGGGAAAACGCAGACTCTGAAAGACTTTGACTCCTGGGGGGTGCCACAGGTACCCCTGACTTCAGTGGTGTCCAGGCCTTTGCCACTTTGCCCATTTGAACATGAGAAGGGTTGTACCCTTTGCCTTGGATATTAAGGCTCTGAGTGAGATTTTAATGCATTCTGCACTTTCATGCTTATGTTTTTTACCCAGGCTTCTTGTGTGAATGGTTTGTCCTGAAGCCACTGAGAACAGGACCTTGTACAGAGATCAGACTGGCTTTCCCTGTCCCTTCTGGTGGCTGGTGTGCAGCTGATGAACATTCTGCCTGAGGGCTGCTCAGAGTGAGCAAATTCTCTCGCTGATCATTTAGTGAGTAATGCCAGGTTTATGAATTTCCTGGCTCAGAGAAGGCCCAGAAGGCAGCAGTGGCACAGTACAAGCACATTCAGAGTGAGTCTGTGCTTTGGTGTTTGTAAGTTAAGAAGCCATAACGTTATGAAGGACGACAAACAGTGTTTCTCTATCATGTTTGCTTGTTGGGCTGTGCAGTGGTGCAGCACAACAGGCTTGGGACCAAAACCCAGCCAAGCAGGGCCAGTGGAGTGTGTTGCACCCTAGAAACAGGCAGCAGTGAGCTGGTGGGCACTGCTGCTGTCCTGGCATCCTCTGGGTATTTTAAATCACGTGTATAAAAGGCAGACTTGGTTCAACGTAATCAGAGAGCCTCTAATGAAAATAAATCATAACAAATCTTCACTTTCCAGAACTACATGATGCTACTGTGTTTTTCATCCAGTTGACAGCTCTAGCCAAGCCTTCTGATGCCTTTGAACAGAGGGAATATGTCCACATGCTTGTCCCCATCTGATGTGTTGCTGAGATGAGACACATGCCAGGCTTGGACAGAGTTAGCTAAAACTTAATTCAACAGATTGTATAGAACAGAATGGGATTAAGCACATGCCAAAATTGTTTGCATAACTGTAAAATCTTCTCTGAATGGGCTGGGGTCCCATTCAGGCCCATGCACATTAATTATAATCCAAGTAGGACATATTTTCTCCTGAACATCCCCCAGTGGATTTAGTGACGAGTGGGTCTTGCCCAACACAATCATTAATCTTATTAACCATGACAATTGTTCAACAGTAATTTTGTGATTCCTCAAGGTATAAGACAAGAGAAGATAAGGAAACTGAGTGGACAGAATTTATTCTGAATTTTTTACAACTAGAAAACAACTTTCTATTTTCACTGGTAAATTAATCTACAGATATTCCTACATTTTGATTTTTTTCACCTGAAGTTTATTGCAAGAAATCTAGCTTGAAAAACAGAATATGAGCTCCTAGCTAAGAAACTACAGCTGGAGATTTTGACATCTGTCGTTATCCTAGTGTACAATTAGGTACATGGATTTAGAGCTGAATTCAAAATCTTAAAATAATGTTAATTCTTTTCTTTTTAAGATATTTTATGATGTTTTTTGTTGGAGTGGCTGGAAACTGCAGGGAAGTTTACAGCTAGTCTTTTAAAATCATAATATTATTGGATAAAAAAAGTATTTATTTGTGTTGAAAATAGTAGTTGTAATAAAATTATTTGTTTCATTATGCATAAGTTATTTCAAAATTCTGATATGACATTTAAAAGTCACTGGAAGTACTGCTTGCCCAGCTGGAGACTCACCATTTTCAGAAATCACCAAGTCATCTTTGAAAATGAAAATTCTCTTACAGAATCTCAGATTGGGAACCAAACATCAGTCGTTACTCAAGAAAACTGACTTCATTTTTCTTCTTTATCTTTTCTTCTGAAGTTCAGCTCAAATTGGGCCATGCAGGAAGTCAAGTTTGGTTTTAGCTGACTTTTAATTTTTCCAACCTAAACAATTCTGTCATTCTACAATTCTGTGCTGCAGATGCTGTGAGCTGATAAATTAGAGCACAAATATCAAGCACACAACATTTTATGACCTTGTTCTTATCAAAATAGTCTGTCTTTAAATATTAGGCTAATTTTTTATCAGTATCTTCCAAAGTGAAACCAAACCTAACTTTTGACACCTAAACTACCTCTCTCTTTGACGGAATTGTTTTGAGTTGTCTTGGTTGTTTGTACTACAAAGCTGAATTTATTTTGGGAACAATAATATTACATTGACATGTAGGCACAAACTTGCTGGTTTTTTTCTTTGGCTAGGATCTGTTTCAAGCAGATAAACTTGCTGGATCTAAAGAAAATGGTTCTTTGAGGTAAAATTCCAGCTCCAGTTGTAGAGGAACATTGGTCTGTTGAATGGTTTGCTTTGATTAATTTTGATGGCAAAAATGGCAAACATAATAACAAAAACTCCTCCAAGCTGGACCTTGGAGTGGGCATTTTTTCATTTGCCAAACTGAAAAAACTTAAAATAATTTAAAATTTAATTTACTTTTACATGGAGTACAAGCATTTACCTAATTTCTCAATGGCACTTCCTGACCTCTGTAGGAGGACCATTTTAGCTAAACCACGTCGTGCTTTGAAAGAAAAAACTTTGTATTTTGCTGCTTCAACTTCTGCCCATTTTGGCCCTGAGGCAGAGTTTGCGATGCATGGTCTCATCTGGGCAGTGTCACCCAACACAAACATGGGCTTTAAGCTCTGCCTCTTCCTTCCAAAAGGCCAAAATCTCACTCTGAGCCCACACCTGAAATTACAGGCTGGGCTATGAACAGGCTGCAGTCCAGCCCATGGAAGGAACAGTTTCACCTGGGAAGGAATTCTGGCCCAGGTGGTGGTGGTTGCCATTGGTGGGGTTTGGGGTAGAACACAGAAATGACCCCCTGGGTGAGCAGGGGCAGTTCTGCAGCATGGTGTCAATATAAAAGGTGTCACACTCCCCAGAGCCTCAGAGAGATGATGAGCATCAGATAAACACTGGAGCAATTTGGAAAGTTTTGCTGTTCTCTGATGTTATGAGCTCATTTGCAGGAATCATTTGATTTATGGAAAATGTCACATTTAATTATGTCTCTTATCTCTTTGTTCCCTTCCTCTGTAAAGATGGTTTGTGGTTTGGAAAAAGCACAAGATGATTAACTGCAGATGTGATTTCTTGTTTCCCGGATATTTGAATTATTTGCCCATAATTGTGCGTCATCATGTACTGTGTGTTACCAGGCTGAACAGAAAAAGACAAAGCCAGGAATTAGACCAAAGCCCTCCTTTTCTATCTGTATTTATGGTATTGAAGGTGAATGAATGGTTTATTCAAAGCTAATTTTTAGGAGGAAATAGCCACAATTTTAACATTGATTCATAAACTCCTGTCCTGAGTAAACAGATACAGCAGAGCTGATGTTTCTGAAGTCTTTTTCTGCAAAGACCTGAACAAGTGAAGCTGCATCAATGAAGAAGAAATCTGCTCTATGGTGGGTGCAGAAAATGTGTTACAAAACATGTTTTACTCTGCTACATATTTTTCTAGCAAGGTTTGTGATTAAATTTTGACGGTTCAAATCTATTAAAGAAGAATAAAAGTGCAACTTTTGCTGTAAAAGGTCAGGTTGGGCCAGTAAACACATGTATAGACAGTGCCAGTAACTATCAAAAAAAGCTGATGCCAAGGGCTTTCCAAGCCCTGCCAACAGATTTCGGTATCAAGCCCTGCTCTCTGCTGGTTTTTTCTATCAGCTGTATGGGGAATTTAAGCTTCTAAACCTGCTTGCATGTTGAGATACTGAAACCAGGAAAAAATAGGTTTGAAATGTCCTTCCTGTCTCCTCTACCTCCACCATGTTACACTTGATGAGATGAGAAGACAGCTGCAAAGACAGGGCTGCTGCTGCCATCCTGCTGTGCTAATCCAAGTGCCACTGCCCTCCCTGGATGCCTTTCAGATGCCTTATTTTCATAATTATTTTCCAGCTGTAATGGTTTGAGAGAGAAAGCATTGGGATGGTGAGCATGGTTTGATCATGGTACATTCACTGGAAGCTGTTTCTTCTGAGCCTCTTCCAATGCAGATTATGCTGAGGCAGCAAGAATGAAGCATTTTTATATATCAATTTTTTATTTTCCTTTTCCTGACTGGTTAAGCCTACTAAATGCAATTATTCTAAGTTGTATTCTGCAAAATATCAACTCAGCTATAACAGCAGAGCAGCCTTTGAGCATCCACTGACCCTAATTGATAAGTAGATCTAACAGCAGGGTTACATTTTAGTCTGGCATAATTTTGACTCCTTGATGGCTCTGCACATTGCCCAATTTCATGAATGTAAAGTTTGCAGTTTGGCCTGTAGCATCAATGAAGATAAAAGCTACTTGGGTCTCTTACACCTTTGGAGAAGAGATCAGAGTCCTGTTTCCACAGCTGTCTGGTTTGTGGGCTCACACAAGATAAGAGATGTGCCTGAATCTTTTCAAGGGTCCCTCTTCCCATCACCCCTCCCTTTGCAGCCCTCACCAGAGGGTTCTCCCTGGACACTGATCCCCAGTATCTGTGAGGAGGCAGCATGCAGAAGTGATGGGACACCCCCACTTATTTTCTTCTATATAAGGTTAAGACTGAAATTTTCTTTTGCTAACATACAGTATTGATTTTCAGCACTTTGCCACCATGACAGAAACAAGTATCTTCTGAGAGCTGACCCATTCACTTTTTTTATAAACTTTTTAAAAAACTAATTAGTTTTTCTTTTTTCTACCTCCAGAAATGTTAACATTTGAGACCCCTAGAGAAATGATGAATTCCAGAAAAGGATGCTTTTATTTGCAGTGATGCCCTTTACCATAGCTCAGCAGGAGAAACTAAGAAGCAAGCTAACAGAACCTGACCACTGTGCCCATGAATTTCCTCCCTGGTGATTTCATGTTTGCAAATGCTGTTTAATAAGTGATAATAATACAGTGTTAATTATACCGTGTATATTGACACTGGAAACTGAATCTCAGCTTGCTTTTTAGGTGACTTTTTCAGGTTGCTTTTGAAAGTCACCCTGGCTGCACCTTGACCTTTTATTTAGATTATTTATTTCAACAAGTCTACTTTGTGGCAATAACATTTACATGGCTGTGTGCTACTGCTCCTGACAGCTCTCTATATTTTTGAGAATAGTTCTAATTGTTGAGGTTTACCTAAAGCCAAGCATATTCATTTGTTGCAGCAATTAAAGAATGTCACATATCCCTTGTGCTGCCTTTGCTCTGCTTCAAATCTGTTGCTAGCAATTTGTTTAATTATTCTGGACATGAGCAGTAGTAGCAGTAAATGGCATTGCAGTATGTTAAGCTCTGCCCAAACTGAAACAAAGCAATGTCTTCTGCTGAAAACATTTTTGTACTGTGCATTGTACATTGTTCTGTGGACAAAAATGGCTGCTAAGACATTTACAGCTGTTGTCAAGATTTCTGTTATGTCTTTTAAATTAAAATACTGAAATGTTGCTGTGTCATTGTCTCTCCTAAAATGAATTATAGGAAACTGTCTTCCAAGAATATCCCTTATTATCTCACAGAGCTAAAGACATCACTTATATGTGATGACTGATGCAAGGGGCCTGGAATGTCTTCAGGGGTGGGACTCCATTGACAGTGCCTGTGTCTCTCCTTCTTTTGTCTTAAAAGCACTTAAAGTGTAGAAATTAAGCTATTTTTGATTTCATAAACATTAAATCTGGTTTCTTTTAAATATGCAGTTCCAAGGAAAAAGGCAAATACAGTGTTATCTTCCTCCTGCTATAAAATTATTTTGTGTGTATATTAACTCTGCCTGTTCACCAGGTCCTTCCCTCCATCTCTGAATCTCCTGCCTCTTCCCTAGTTCAAGGTCCTGCCCACCTGAAAATCCAGGTATGTTCATATTTTCTGTAATTTCTGGTCCTCACTCCTTTTTTCATTATTATAAGAAAAATCGACAAGCATTCAACCCTTTAATGTACACTTCCAGCAGAGCTGTGTTCAACTTACCTCAGAGCTGAGGGCTCTCTTAGATCTTCTTGTGGCTCTCCAGTTCCCTGGGCTTTTGTTTCTTGCTGTGCCTTGCCGGTGAGAAAGGAGGCAAAGCCTGCTCCTGGGCTCTGGGCTGGGGCTGCCTCTGCTTTGGAGCAGCTGGGAAGCCTGGCTCTGTCCCTGTGCCCAGGTTAGACCAGCTCAGCAGGGCTCAGTGGTCTCTTGGTGTCCTCTGGGCACAGGGTCCTTTGTCCTCACACCACTCTTGCCAGCTCATCCCTGTGCTGCTTCTGGCCTTTATGGGCAGGTCAGGCACCCAAAAACTGCAAGGCAGGTGCAGGTAGGGGAAGAGCCCTCCTGTCATTTCTCTGCTCTCTGTACCTTTCTTTGCTCAGGGCTCAAGGACTTGCTTGAGGGTCTGGAAGACACCTCTGTCAGAACTGTAGTTCCTCCTTCCCTTCTCTTTCAGGTGATAGATGATGAATTCTCCTTGCTAATTTGAAGTATGGGCCATCCTAATTACTGAAATTCAGGTTTTGGTTACTTTCTGGCTGTGGGGGGGGGCAATGGGAGACATGTTGGTAACTAGACATGCACTAACATGTTCTGCAAGGACAATGGCATTCCCATTTGTTCCCTCTGTGTTTCACAGAGCATGTAGCACCTGGCTCACTGCTTGAAAGTGGCCAGAGGAAAAAATGCATGTGTTCTCCTCAGCTGCCCATATCCTCACTGGCTCCTCTAGCCCAGGCAGCCTTGCTGCTCTCTGCCTTCCAGCATCTGCAGGTGGTTTCCCACTCTTCCCTTCACCAAGCTACCATTAAAATATCCTCCAGCCACAAATGGAGAGAGAGAAATGGGCAGCAGCTGCATGGCCAAGAGGAGCTGTGCAAAGCACTCCCTCCCTTTTTGCTTCCCATGGATGCACAGCAGGAACAGAGACTATGGTGAGTGGCTGGGAGTGATCAGGCACTGAGACTGCACAGCCTGAGCTTTATTATTCCCCCACCTCAATTAAAAAAGTGGGTTGCGATGGTAAGAGAATTTAAATATACTCCAGGTTACTCTTTAGCCTCTGCATTTTCATTAATCGTGTGATGCAGTCTGACTCATGCCCTAATGTAAGTACTGAGCTGTAATGAAGTCCCATGTTGTGGTTGTTTAGTGCAGAGCTGTAAAGGATCATTGGTGTTTTCATTAAAACACACCTTGTGTCCCACAGGGCTTTGAACTTCAAGAACAGGGATGTGCTACTTCAAGTTTTGTCTCTCTTCTGCTAGAGGAGGTGTGTAACAGCAGGGGTTGTTTTCATTTAATTAGGTGGATTATTGGGTAGAATCTGGGGAAAACCAGGCCATTTACAAAATTGGTTTTTGCTGATAAACTGCTGCCTCCCACAATTTATCTCAATAGTTTTGTTTGTAAAAGATGCTGCATGTGAAGGAACAATAATTCTTTTCTCATCAGAAATAATTGAAGTCTTCTGGTTAATAGTCAGAACCTCCAGATTGATGTAGGAATCTCCAGCCCATTACCCTGTCCACACACCGTGGTGTATCACATATCCAGCCTGAAGGTGGGATGGAAAGGATAAGACTTATGGCAGGTCTAGTATTTGTGTTTTTAATCAGATTTGCATTTTGACAACAGTGGTAGGATTAGAGCTATAGCAAGAAGAGCTGTGTTGGTAGTACAAAAGAGACTCCAGCCAGTGTAACTTTGAGGGAGGACAATTTTCTGTGAAACCTTTAATAAAAAAGTGCACTGGGGTAGATACTGAACCTTGCTTATGCAGTGTTATTTTTCTGGGACCAGAAGCATACAGGATGAGCTACTGGCATATATTTGCATTTATGAATGCTGGGCTAAAGCCTGAAATACTAAATCCCTTGTTCAAACACTCCCAAAAGGCCTTTCTACCAAATCCCTGCATACCATACACGCAGGCTGATTTGACTCCAAAACAGAGATGGCACATGGTATTTTTCACTGTTCCTCACAAAAATGTACAAGAGAAAATGCCAGAAACCTTGTATTACTAATCAAGAACAGCTTTTCTTAATCACAGGATTTTAATAGATGTTCTGTGCAGAGTGTAACTAGTAATCCAATCACTCATGCACTCTCCTCCACTTAATTCAATTTCCTGTAATAGCCTAGTGATTGCAATCACTTCCTTGATTGTAGTGACTGTAAAGCCCTGCTCCTGTTCATCCAGTCATAAAAGGTGAGTGGATGCACTATGTACCTAAATCAAAATGGAGCAGCAGCAGATTGGAATTGCAGCAATACAGAGAAAAACCAGACCCATCTGAGATTTTTATTTTCGTAACAGATTTTAAATCATTGGTAATCAGTTGCTCTCCCTTTTCAGTGAGGAAAGTGAAGGGAAAAAAACCCTAAACCTGTCCACCTGTGATTCATGCTCTAAGCATGTGCATGCTGAAGAACCTCAGCCACAGAACTAAGGCCACAGCAGTTTGTGGATGGAAGTGTCCTTGGTCTGCCTCTGTTCCACAGGCACAGAATAACAGAATGGTTTGGGTTGGAGGGGACCTTTAGGATCATCTTGTTCCAATCTCCCTGCTCTCTTCCACTAGATATGCTCCAGAGAGCCCCATACAACATGCCCCTGAACACCACCAGATTCCTGGCCCTCATCAACCTCGAATTTCCTCCTAACATCTAATCTAAACCAGTCCTCCTTCAGCTTAAGGCCTTTTCCATCACGGCATGCCCTTCTGAAAATCCCTCTCCTGTTCTCTTGCAGCCCCTTTAGGCTGCTCTAAGGTGTCCTGGGAGTCTTCTCTTCCCCAGCAGAACAGCCCCAGTGCTCACAGCCTGTCTCCACAGGAGAGGTGCTCCAGCCCTTGGACCACTCAGGGGCTCTTCTCTGCTCTCCTTCCATAGCTCCATGTCCTTGGTGTGCCCAGCCCTCATTTCCTTAACCACCGACTGCTGTTAGGCAGCAGAGGGAAGGCAGCCTGGGGTACAGCTGTGTCCACCACCCCACAGGCTCTTACCCTCCTTGCTCCTTTACAGTGGGTCCAGCATTTACCTTATTGTTTGGTCAGGTCTGGAAGAGAAGTGGTATTTCTGTGACTTCTGTCACCAATCCTGCCCTTGCCCATTATTCCTAACAGCAACACCTGGAAAGCCCATGGCTTCCTTGCCCCTCAGCTGCTCATCCTGGCAAACCTGGCACCACCACCTGCAGAATTCAGGGTGTACCCTGATCTTCTTGGCCTTTGGCACCAGCACAGCAGGGCCAAGCCATGCATTTATAGCTGCTCTCAGGGGTTCAGCAACAGTCTCCTAACACTAGGAAGCAGATCATCCTGTTCAGACATGGCATTCCCCTACACAGCTCCTCCTTGGTGCTGTCACGCTTCAGCCCACAAATTAGCTTTTGCTAGCTGCTGTCAAGGTTGACTTACCTCTCTTCACACCCTCATTAATTCACTTGCAAGGGCCAATCTTTTTAAAAGAGTTTTTTTTCCTTTGGTTTTTTTTTTTGCCATTTCAGAGGATGGGAAGAGACCAAATTCTGATAAGGACTGCTTTAAAGATGCTGGCAAAACTGTTCTCCTGACATCACTGTAAAATTTAGAACTCTACCTTATGGTCAAAGTCAAACAAGCATTTGGCTGAAAAAAGACTGTGCTCTTGAGGGGCAAGTATAAACAGCACAGATGCTGGAGTGTTAGTCCAGACAGTCAAATTATGCATCATACCCTGTGAACAGGCATCCAAACTGTAACTCACAGTTTTCACTCCTCTGATACTTGTATTCTTCATGCATGATGTGTACTCTTTGCAGCGGATTATCAAGACTGTGGGCTGTAATAAAGCAAATGAAATTTTTTTCCTGGTTAGATTGCCTCCTGATATTTTTTTATTAAAAAGGGAACTGTTTTTGTTAATTTCAAAGTGATTACTTGCAAACAAGTATTTTCACAGCTCTGGAAGTGATAAATCCTTGATGACGTTTCCCTGGAGGAATGTTTCCCTGCCATCAAATCAACAGCCTGCTCCATCTCCAAGGTGAAGAGGAGGGAAGAAAAGTCTGCTACTCCAATACTGTTGGACATTAAAAGCCAGAAGCAGAAGTGTAGCAGGTAAGAGCATATGTTCCCATTAACAATTGCAGTACATGGGCCTTAGTAATTACTGCCCATCCTCTACACTGATCGCTGCTCCCTCATCATATTCCTTGTAGCAATGACTTCCACACTCCTGCTACCACCAATTTTCTCTTTGCTGCTACTGAAAATTGATGCTTGTGTTGCCTTTGGCTTATGCTTTTTGTCTGTGATTGACACTTTCTTAGTGGAATGAAAAGGTAACTATGTGTTCCTTGTATGTTTTCAATGTGAGGCTGATGTCTTTTAGAAGGGTTTGCAGGAAGATATTTTGAACCAACTTTTGTATCAATCCACCAACTTTAACCCCAAGAGGAATTTTAGACAACTATCTGTGTGCAAAACAATATTTTATTAATAAAAAGAATTATAAACAGTAAGAAAGAAACCCCAATTTTACACTGAATGAAAAAATCAAAAATAAACTCCCAAAAACATGCTTCAGTTCTACACTCTCTGTTCAAGAAATTCCATTAGGTAGTAAATCCTACATCCACATTCATCCAGCTGTGGGGCTCCCAGCAGGAGACAGGACAACAACCTGTCAGAGCAAGTCCAGAGAAGGCCACTGAGGTGATCAGGGGAACAAAGCACCTCTCCTGTGAGGAAATGCTGAGGGAAAGGAGATTGTTCAGCCTGGAAAAGAGAAGGCTGAGTGGCGACCTAATTGTGGCCTTCCAGTCCCTGAACAAAGCCCACAGGAAAGATGGAGAGGGATTTTTTTACAAGAGTCTGGAGTGACAGACAAAGGGGAATGGGTTCAACTTGTAAGAGAACAGTTTCAGATTAGATATCAGAGAAAAATTCTTCACTGTGTGGGTGGTGAGGGCCTGGCACAGGCTGCCCAGAGAAGCTGTGGATGCCCCATCCCGGGCTGTGTTTAAGGCCAGGTTGGACGCAGCTCTGAGCAACCTGGGATAGTGCAAGATGTCCCTGCCCATGGCAGCAGGGTTGGAATTTGATGATATTTAAAGTCACTTCCAACCCAGGTCACTCTATGATCTAAAGATGACTGAGAGTACAGAAGAGCATTGTGCACCCTTCTATGCAGAGCACCTAAGTGGCTGGACAGATGTATCAACACACACAAACAATCACGTAAGTGATTAAAAAGGCCATGTTTTCTGTAGCACCAAGGGGAAAATTATGTGGATTAAAAAAATTTCACCGACAACTACAGGCCCTGAAATGCTGAATTAGGGACATGACTGACCAATTTCTGCTTGCAGTTTCATCTCATCTTTTCTCAAGGGGAATTTGTCAATGAGGGCAAAGAGCTCAGCTGGTGTTGCTGGGAAAGGGTAGCGTTCCTTGTCCATGCCGTGCTTGTCCATCACCACGATGTTGAAATTGTAATGGGGGATCCTCAGCAGCAGCCTGCAAAGCAAGGAACTGGTTTTGTTAAAGGGCAGCACCAGCCTCGAGTCTGAGCAGAGGAAGATGGGGATGGTCACAAGGGCTACAGAGAGTCCAGTTGGTTTCAGCATTAACAAGGAGCCAGATAAACAGCAGCTGCCTGCATCTGCTGCAGCCTCTTCCTCTGCATTAGGGGGGAGTATCAAAGGTCCCTGCATCCAGCTCTGTTCTCTACCATTACCATCTGCTGTCACAAGAGTGAAACAAGGTTAGACAAAAAAGATAGTATGAACATTGCCTAAAGAAAACCCTTGTGATGAAGCTTGAATTACAAGTAAGACTATTCCCTTTCTTGGCTTCCATTTCTCGGCCTTCCTTGGTGTAAAAATCACAGTAGGAAGAAGCAGGACAAAATTACTGGAGTCTGCTTTCACTGCTACCTAGTAATAGCACTCATCAGTGGCTTAAATTTTAGAGGAACAAAAGCCACTGCTAATCATGGAGTTGTCCTTCTTCCAAAGTGGTGGAAGTGGTCATTTAAGCTCCTCAAGTAGCAAAAGCTACATTAAGTAACAAAAGTTTATCTGTGGTCTTCTTTTCATCTTTTGGTTGAAGGAGTAACGTACTGTAAGATTCTTAGATATGCAGTCAGTCAACATTATTAGTGAGCGATAAATAAATTCAGGCAGCAATTCATGACAGAATGAGAGAAAGCTGCCAAGAAGAAGAGTCTGGGGGAATTTTGGAAAGGTGTGAAGCACCAAAATTTGCCTTCCTCAGCCTCCTAACAAGTCTGAGTGCTCTAGGCATAGTCTTGTTGCAATTAGGGAGCTTGGCCATTAAATTCAAACTAAAATAAAAATTAAAGCTAAGCAATGGTGATAGAAAACCACGTTCATCTTGTGCCATATATCACCTAAGGGAAAACGCTCTTAAAAATCCAAATGCTAAACTTCTGTGCTTTCCAAGTTTTACCTAGGGTACCTGTGCTCACTAGCTTTACTGAAATGTCAATTTTGGACAACACCTTTATTCTTAAGAGTGCATTTCATATTGATTTGAGCACCTTGCAGAACTGGAAAGCTATAATTCACACACTAAGTAATGGAAAACTAACTTTCACTGAATACAGGGCAGGTCATACTATACTAATTTCTGAAACCTAGCTTCATTAAAGGTTGCAAGGGATCAGGGAATGAGGTGTTAAAAGAGCTTATTATTTTCTACAGAGCCAAAGGAAAACCATTTCAACTTCAGTAAAAGTATCTTTATTAAAAAAAAAAGAGTGTTTTTGTGCTCTCCTTTTTCTTTTATAGAGAACAGGTTTTTAAAAATAATTTTTAAAAATCCCCTCTGCTGTCTCAGCAATTTTCATTGTCTCCAATTAAAACTTACTTCCTTTCCTCAGGCATATCATAGATTATGTTGCTTAAAATGCTCTTTGACTTCTTTCTAAACAACTCTTTCTTTTCCTGCCAATGATGCCATCACTTTTGGCTTCTCTTCCAGTCCCTAGGAAATGCTGACACTTGAAGTCTCCCTTTCAAGTGCAAAACCAATCCTTTGCCAGTCTAAACCCAAGTCAAAACAGTTTAGGCACCTCAGTAAAACTGCTGCTGCTGCAGCCAGGCTGGAGAGGCTGAGATAATTTCCTCTGTGAAATACTGCCCATCTCACTCCTACATGTGGGACTTCAAAGAGTTTCCCCTTTCACTGCCTCCCTTTTAGGCCTGGCCACAACCACCACCAGCCCTGATGCAGAGGATCATTTGGGGATGTCATTGCAAAGCAACTCCAGTACAAATACAAACAGACTCTGAAATGTTTTCAGTGGCAGCACTCAAAAATATAGACTTACATGCCTATGAACATAGCCATATACATGTAACTAAATATATATAACTAAATAAATTTGTTATTGTGTTTTAACTTGCTGTAGCTATTACACAGAGAGCAGATAAACCATCAAGTGTGCTTGCACCAACATCTACTTTCCAGTGTCTAGCTGTGTACATTCGAGTAGAATATGTGAATTTGGAGAGTAAGATGCAGAGATTAAAAGCAATGCAACTTGTAGGAGAAGGTGCAAACACAACAGCAGTGAGAGCTTGCTTTACCTGAGCTGCAGGGCAAGTGATGGGGGCAGCAGCTTCACTCCTATCCTTCCTATCTGCGCTGGGAAGACACCAACCAGCTCCACCACGGTGATGTGCCGCAGGTCTAACCCGCACTGCGCCGGCTGCA
Source organism: Anthoscopus minutus (assembly GCA_013399455.1). Classification (NCBI taxonomy): domain Eukaryota; kingdom Metazoa; phylum Chordata; class Aves; order Passeriformes; family Paridae; genus Anthoscopus; species Anthoscopus minutus. The sequence goes on from VWYI01023186.1 coordinate 102,281, forward strand.
AGGGTGGAGAGAAAGAGGGGTGTTGGTTATCCCTGAGAGAACAGGGGCATGTCCTGAGTGTGCAGCAAGTGTTCACAGAGTCCCCTCTTCTTAAGGTATTGAAATGTTTTCAATTGAGTTGAGAGCATATTTTGCAAACACTCAAATTCTCAAGGCAAAGAACTGGAGCTTCATGACTGCAAGGGAGGTTAAGTAATAGATTCTCAGATACTCTAAGAAAACCAACACAGAGGGACCACCTAGGAGAAATATCAACTTGCCTCTGTAGTTGTATGAAAAGATGCCAGGATATTAAGCATTGCACCAATAATCTAATTTGGCAAAGCAAATTATGTGAAACAGAAGTTGACTGCAGAAAGTTTTCTTCCATGCCAACTCATTTGCCCACTGTCAAGAGGTGGAAAATGTACTATAGCCATTAAATTCAGTTTGATCAATATATTGAATTTTCTTGCCAAGTTTATCTAGTAGGGAAAAGGAGCTTCTTTGGGCTTTTTCTTCTTAAATATTCTTGTAATTTAAGCCAGCACTTAAAAACATCATCACATTCATATCTCAGTGATTATTGATACTGCATTTTGTTACAACTTGTGAGAATAAAAAGATAGAAGCACTTGTAGCTGTGAAAGAATAGAGGACTGATCCCTTTCCTTCCTTTCCCTGAGGACACAGATACATTTTGAAGATATATCCATAAGTCTAGCAAAAAGCCAACAAGAGCGTCACACTTACAACACATAAAAAGGAAAATTACCAGGTGTTTTGGGATTTTGGAACAAAACACCCCAGTGTTATCTCCAGCACTCTGGATGATTTCTGTGCTGTGTCCTTTGTTTGCTGGTGCACTTTTTATTTCTGAAGCTAATTCTTCTCTCTTCCTTGCATTGTAGTTACAAATTCTGTAAGCCTGGTCTGCCTGAGCTGCTTAAGAGCTGCAAGGCTGGGTTTGGGTTTTTTTTAAACTTCTTTAGCAGATGAGAGAGGGAATTATTATTGAGCACAAGTTAAATTAATTTGGGGAGGATGGAAGGGCCAGAACTGCCTGGGATTCAGTGACTGGTCAGAGGCAGCACAATCCAGAATGGAGCTGAGTTAGAGACTGGGAGTCTCTAATATTACATAATAGCCAATATTATTATCTAATATATCTAATATCTAGAGATCCTTCAACTCAAACCCCCGTGAAAAGGATTAATCTGGAACCATGACTGCTTGATCCAGGTCTTCCAATGGCTACAATGTAACAGCTGAAGTTCTTGGATTTATTTTAAACAGTGAAGCTTGTCTTCTTGTGTCTTTCTTTAAAGAAAAAAAAATAGTTGCACATCCCCCTTAAATGTGTTTTACCTGAAGCATCCCCAGCTGCATCCTGTAGAAGAAGTTAGCTGCAGTAGGAGTTGAAATAATTAGCAGTCTCCTCTTCTCATAAAATTGATCCAGAAGTGCAGCTGCAGTCCTCACATTCACATTAATATTCATAGCTGGAATAAAATTAAAACAAAAGTTATGGAGCATACTGAAAACAGATCTATTTCTAGAGGCAGAGTTAGACAGCAGAAACACAAGAACAAGAAATAATAATAAAGAAGACAGAGGTGAAATGCTGGCCTCCTTGAAGGCAACAATTTTACTGCAGACTGCTCCAGCTTGCACGATAGAACAACTCCAGAATGTGACATTCTGTAGAAAGCTTTGAGCTAAAACAAACTCTAGGAAAGAGCAGTTAAATGTGGCAAAAGCTTCAGCTCTAAGTGCAAACTGGGAGGGGAGACAAAGATGATGTTAAGTTTCCTACCTCTGGGAGACTGCAGCTGCATTCCACCACACACCCCCTTCCCAAATTCTCAATTCTCAGTTCTCTGCCCTCAGAACCATTGTGCTGGAGGCCTCCTGGCAGAGTGGTGAAATACTCACTTACGTGCACAGGTTGGCTCCACTCCTGACCACCCCAAATTGTACTGGCAGACTCGGGCTGGGCTTCCTTGCAGCTCATAGCCCCCAATGCAGGAGAACTCACAGGTAGCACCATAGTTATTTCCATCTCCTGAGCACTTGATGTAGCCATTATCTGGGGCATTCAACTTTACACAGCGCCTGACTTTGAGCAAGAGAAAAAAAAAACCAAAATGAAAGACACAGCATGAATCACCATTTGTTACTAAGGTAGCACAGGTCAGTGGAATACCAGTACTGAAGACATTTTTCTGTTTGCTTTCTGTGTTATTAGTCATGCACTTAAAAACTCCAAACAACCAACCTGAACTCTACCACCCCTCACTCTTACGTAAAATGAAACAGATGTGTAGGTGTATGCATGTGACAAAAGGTCATGGAGCACAAAGGGCTGAAGCTGAAAACTATAGGTCACCTCTACATATTCAGCTCCAGAGGTTAACCTGTGAAAGGGCAGCCCTGCTTGAGAGATGTCAGCCTCAGCTGAAAAAAATGCCTTCACCTCCTCGTTTCAGCAGCTCACAGGCTATGTATCATGGAGAAGCTGGCAGAAGGGAAGGGGTGTGGAGCTGGAGGCAGGGCTGATCAAAGCAGCTCTTCCTGGATGTGCAGGAATCTTGCAGACCTGGACCCCAGGATCTTCAGCAAGACTCTCTTCTCCCTTTCAGCATCACCACATATGTTTATATACACAGATATATGCAGATAAATACAGAAATGAGGACATTTTCAAATTGGCTGCTAAGCCAGGTGCAAATCAGTGTCAGTATTTACAGGGTAAAACATCATTCTTACCTCTGACTTTAACAAGAAATTTGCAAGTGCCTTTGTTTTCAGCTCTGTCGTACACAGTATACTGGATTTTGTGATCGCCTTCTGGAAAATGTGACCCTGGTGGCAGGCCTTTCAAAATAACACTAAACCAAAAGATAGAACAGGACATTCATAAATTCACCAGTATTTATTTACTCACAACGCTGTAAAAGCTTGGAGAGGGATGTTTGTGGCATGCTAGGATTGTCTGGCTGCCTGCAGGACAGAAGACTTCAGAGTAAGCAAAGGATACTTTGCTTCAGAGTAAGCAAAGGATAAATAATACTCTGGGCTGCAGCAACCAGAGTATTTAAATTGGCTACCTACAGCCCACCCTGCTGAGACAAAGGGCAGGGTCTGCTCCCTTCCTATAAAACAGTGTAGCCAAGACCATCACACCCAGAGGAACTCAAGCTTCCCTCTCCTTACATCAGAAAAAGTCAACATTAATAAAGAAAACTTCCAGCCTCTTACAGTGGGGGTGTATTCCCATCTGCTGCCTCTGAATTGCTCCTGTGATTGTCATTTGTGACTGTTAATATGTACAAAAATGGAACAAAAAGTGAGATTCAGTGTCATAGCAGAAGGGTATGGTGATCCACAGCAGCATTTTCACCTGGAATTTGCCCCTGTCCTGCAAATAAGGTGGGAGAATTCAGATTAATAAAACATAATCTCAGTATTGAAGCGGAGAGTATGTAACCAAAGAGGTTTCCATGTAATGGAAAAGCTTTTGTAATCCTGAAACTGAAGGACTGTGCATTTAAGAAAAGCACTGCATACTCTATAATATAAACAGCACAGTTTAGCAATATTTTATAAAGATAGAGATGTGATTTATGGAAAAGCTTCCAATGAATCAAGATCTTGGCTCTTTTGAGCTGACAACAGTTACTCATATGACAAAGTCTGCATGAGACATTCCCCATTTTTTTGCCTATCAGACGTTCCTTTGTCAAAAAGACCTAGGAATTTCTTCATTCTGAGATTTATCAAGATTATTTTTTTTTACTTTACCAGGTGTAGTTTTTAATTTTGTTCATTGTCACCAAGTTGTTACATCAGACCTTAATGGCAGTTAAGTTTTTAACTATGCAACTAACTCTTTATAAAATTATTAAATTACAGCAACAAAAGAGCAGTATCATTGTCTTTCATCAGTTTTTTTTGTATTCACATGAAGCTGTAAACATCTTCAAGCTTGACAACTTTGAGCTTTTAAGCTTAGCCGGTCCACCAATGTAATGATGTAACTTGTTTACTGAGAGAAACAGATTTTCTATGCTTCCACCATTACAATAATTCAGACAGATTTACCTAAATCCTGCATAATATAAATGGGAAAATCAGAGACAGTAGTACCACCAGAAGTACACCCTGTTCTTCTGAAAAATGGGACTGTGAAACCATAGAAAGTGACAAAGAAATTTTGAAGTTATGTCTAAATCCAATGTTTAAATCCATCAAGGTTACAAACAAGAAATGTTACTTTAAAGGTAACTGCAGAATCCTGGGACATCACTACCTTAGGAAGAAACCTGAAGATGACTACAGACATGATTTTGTTACACACCTTGGGTTTTTTAAGACAGTCAAACTCACCTCTTCTCTTACCTCCAATGCACTACTCTTTGTACTATGTACAAAAGGTAACTTGGTGTAAGAAAATTAATTATGAGACATGCAAAGAAGCTCTGGAAAACTTCACATGTGCAGTCAAAATGCTGCTGTTGTTTATTCCACCAGCTCTAAACAACCACAATTGGGTAACCAGCTGCTGAACAACTCACCTCCAACCTGCCAGCTTTTCCAGTTAAACACGCAATTCTTTATGGAGCAGTGATATGTGACAGCTATAAAAAGCATCTTAGATGAATGAAGGAAAAAGAGTACCTGGCCTTCTGAATTGCTAACAAAAGAGTAAGAAGGAGAAGCAGCAAACATGTAGAGATTTTCACCTACTCTGTCAGAATCCCATCAGCAGTGTCCCGTCCCTCGGGGGTGTCCCAGAACACTCTGGCTGTCAGCTTGTTGGGCTCCGCGGTTTTCTCCTTCACGCTCGGGCACTGGATCCTCGGGGGTTCAGTGTCTGTTGAAATGAATGTCACACAAAAGTGCACTGGAGCATCTGCTAGAACTGTGCATTTTCTTCACAGCTCCTTCCCTGCTGTCAGGGTAACCCAGCACAACCTCCAGCTGGCCTCCTCAGCCCTGCATTCATCCCAGCCAAGGCATGTGGAGCCTCTACTTCTCACCTTTTTGGAAGAAGAGCCGACAAGGACCAGCCCTTTGCAATGCAGAAAACCCAACTACAAGTAGTTACTGTAAATTTCTGTACACAGTTCAGTTAAAAAGTAACTTCAACAAATGGATGGCTTTGAACTCCAAGATCACACCCAGGGAGCCTGGATGTTCCAGTTATCTTCATTCTTTTCTTAGTCCATCTGTGCAGTAGTTAATGTGATTAAGAGCATTTTTAAAGCACAATGAACATCAACCTGTGTCTGCACAGTAACTTTGTGTGTTACTCTTAACATGCTGGTTATTTTTCCTGCAGTTAATGGCAAAATGAGAAAGAACAGAAGACTAGCACAATTACCATTTTGTGGAGAACCAATACTGCATTTGATTTTTTCCTAGTAACTTATAATAAGGTTTTACATCAGTAGAGAGCACTACTAGGACAAGCATCATATCAATACAGCCTCAGGATGTGACAAAAGGATGACTTAGCTCAGTGACAGCCATTTAAAACAACCTCTGTTATACAATCAGAAGGAAAAGGCAATCTTTCCAGAAGAAAAGACAGTGATATTTTTCAATCTTATAGAGGAAAGTATCTCAATACATGTTACAATGCATTAAAGATATAATGGAAATATTATTCAAGTGAATGTTGGCATTTTTAGCTAACTGATAACCAAAACTGGCTGTACATTGATTTTTCTTTTAATCAGAATTATTTCAGCAACATCAGGGATATCCTTCCTCTTACAGGGTGGGGGCAGGAGTCAGTCTGCTTTGTTAGGACAGAATACTCACTGACTATAAGGACTTCTGTAAGTCACTGCTAGACCATATCTAACTTAAAAAAAAATTATCTGTTTTTTCCTCCTTTCAATGAATACATCTTTGACTACTGGAAGGCCTTATGCCTTTCCTACATGGATCTTCACTGCTGCACTGCAAAGCCCATGTAATTTAGTGCAAAAATGCTACACAGTGCAACTGCAGTATAAAGGGGTAGAGGAAAGCCCCTTGTTTTCAAGAGCACTTTAAGTTCAGGTCTGAAGTACTTTTAACCATACCCAATGCCAAAAGCTGTGGAATCCCCAGGGCACTTCTATGACATGAAGTTTACCAGCCCATGCCTCTGATCACAAGTAGCATCCCTACTGTGCACAGTGCAACTAATTGTATATCAAAGCTAAGAAATTAAGAAACCTTTTGCCTTTGTATTTCATTGCTCCCCTCAATTTCAGTCCTCAGCTCTAAGTGAGCTGTTCAGCCAGTTCTCTCCTGGCCACTGGGTAGGCTGCAGTTCTGTAACTTCTGAATTACACTAAGGAGCAAGTGTTCAATTGCAAACGTCATTATACTGTTAGAACTATGTCTGGTCACAATTATGTCTGTGATGCCTGCTCACAAAAAAATCTCTATCCTGCCTATCAAAAGGTCAAAATATAACATTATTAAACAATCTGCTAACAGCAGATCTCACCATTTGCACATAGGAACTGTGTGAACACAAGATTTGCAGGGACCTTCTCCAAACTATGAGGTATTACCACAACTTAAATCTTAGTATGACTTTTACTGAATTTCTTGGGACTTGTAATCCTAGGCAGAACTAAGGCTTGAAACCCTGTGCAACAACTACTCTGCATTTTTGGAATAAAAAAGAAATGTTAGTGCTAACTTAGTCTCCTTTCTTTGGGGCTGAAGGTACTTGCTTACTTTACTCTGCAAGACAGAATCCTTTGTAACAAGCACCCCATCTCTGCAAACAGATGAGCTTCTGAAAGTGCCAGGAAATACAGAGGATAATATTTTATCATTTCCAAACTTAAAAGGTTTGGTTTTGTTCTTCTGCCTACACCACTGAGAAGGACAAAACTTGTTTTTGTAAACAAAAACAAGAGACACCACAAACAGTCTAGACCTAAGCTGCTCATTTCCACATTTGTACAACACACCAAATAACAGGAAACATGAAAAATATTTTATGAACATAAGGCCACAGTGGAGAGGCTCCAAAGCCATTTGCCAACCTAGTCTGAGACACAGCCATTCTGAGGAAAACCAAATTATCATACACAAAAGACACTAAGCACAAATACTCTACTACCCACATGCTTTAAATTACTGCTAGCTATTTCAGATGGCCAGAAAATACTTTCCTTAGTGGGTGGCTGCTGAATCTTTTATCAGAGACTTCTAAGAAACAGGGGCAGCAAGCTGAGACTTTGCTACGTGCTGAAATTTCATTAGTAGCCAGGAAAATCAAATCTCAGTATTTGTTTATATCTCTTCTGATTTATGTATATAGAAATACCCTGACAAGGTTCCCAGGAAACCACTGACTATGTAATGAAAATTGCTGGCATAATTAGAGTAAACTAGGCTGAAATTTGAAGTAGCTCACTGCAACCATATTGGTAACTACAATCCATTCACATTCTCTGGATATATTTGAAGATCATGATGCCAAGGAAAACAGTTCAGACAACAGGCTTACTTTCAAACCTGTTCTTAATCACTAAGCAGAAGAGAGTGTGACAGCACAGAGAACATGCTGGAAGAACAGCACAGCAATCACAGGCTACCAAGGAGTCACCCAGGAATCACCAAAGGCCATTGCAAGTGCTTGCCATTTACACCAGACTCTATTAAACTGGTAGTGCTTGGAAACTCACTTTGGACTGAAAGTACTGAGTGACAGAACCTTGCACCCTTGGAAAACTGCTCTCTGCTTCCTTAAGAAGTTGCATTTTTATGCAGTTGCTTTTTCTTCCCATGAACTGGATAAAATAGGCCTTCTGGAGTTTTTGTGTGCAGGACTTGGGCACTGGCAGGTACCTCAGTGAGGGGGGTTTTTCCCCCCACCCAGAGGCTGCTGTACCCTTGCAACCCCCGATGGTTTGTGTGACCCACAAACAAAGCAGACGGGCTTTGCTTTTTCGGTCTTCAGAGGTTGTTTATTATTTTCTTATCACAAGTTTCGAGCCAGGAATGGCACTCTTGGAAAACACCCCAACAAAAGCCTCCAAAGGCTCAAAATGTCCAAATTGATACAAGATAAGGTGACCAATTACCTGATACCACGCTCCTAAAGCGTCTATTGTTATTATTCTACTACCAATACCTAATTATTTGTCTGTTCACGAAACATCTGCACTGCAGCTAATTCTATCCAAAAATTTTGTGCTCCCAGCACTGCAGAAGATGGAGTAGGTGAAGAAGAAGGGAAACTGAGGCATATCTTGAGTCCTCACCTACATCCATACTATATAAAACCCAAAACACAGATTTTCACACCAAGTGACCCACTCCCAACCATATTCACAAACTGGTTGGTTGCACTCCATCCCAAAGCCTTGGAAGCTTTCTCCACAGATGGGGGTCAAAACCAGTATTTTCCTGGGGTGTCAGGAACTCCCAGGACAGGCAGAGAGATATTCCCTGTGTCCCTGATTCCCACAGCTCAGGATGCAGAGCAAACAGCCACTCACCGACGCAGGCCGCTGGCCGGCCACTCCAGACTTTGCTGTCCATGCAGGTGAGGATGCGGTCCCCCTTCAGCTGGTAGCCTGGGGAGCAGTAGTACTCACACCTCGAGCCAAAGTAGGCACCATCCAAACACTTGAAGCCCCCATTGGTGGGCATGGACAGGGCAGGGCAACGCTTCTCTGGAAAAGGAAACAAAGATTTCTGGGAACTTGTTACTTTGACTTCACAGTAATGCAGATGTGGGGTACTACACAGAAATAAAGACATAGCTGGCAAACAGCAAGGGAGAAAGTCTTGTTCCATGTGAGGCTTTTTCACACTGTTCTCATTAGCTGCAGTTCAAAATATAACTTTATTAAACAGCCTGCTAACAGCAGATCTCACTATTTGCATACAGGAACTGTGTGAACACAAGATTTGAAGGAACCTTCTCCAAACTATGAGATATTACCACAACTTAAATCTTAGTATGACTTTTACTGGGTTACTTGGGACTTGTAATCCTAGGCAGCAACTGGGGCTTGAAACCCTATGCAACAGCTACTCTGCATTTTTAGAATAAAAAGGAAGTGTTAGTGCTAACTTAGCCTCTTTTCTTTGCTGCTTAAGGTACTTGCTTACTTTACTCTGCAAGACAGCAGAGAACACTGCTTAACAGTACATAAGCATTACTGGCCCAATACAATATTTATATGAGAAAAGGGACAAGTACCTATTCCTCTCTTCTCAGAAAATGTTTTACTTTAAAAGCCCATTTAGACACTTGGTAGAAATTGTGTCAAATTAGAAAGTCTAAGATGGGCAGTATTTTAAAACAGTTTTATGGGTCTGTCATAAAACTATTCCCACAAATCAAGGTCTCACATTGATAAAATACTCCCTATCTGCCATGACTGTTTATATCACTGAGATGCTTATCATGTCATATACCCTTTGAGATCCTCAACAGCAAACTAGTCTACATTCAATCTAATTCAAGCATACTGCCAACCTTTAAAATAAAGGAAAAAAAACCCAATCTGAAGATCAGTTTCAATGGCAAATAAGAATTTATTGTCTAAACCTGGAGCTCAAGTCAAACACAGAGAGATTTTACAATCACTTACGTTTGCACAGCACCTTCCCAGACCAGCGTTTGCTTAGCTGACAAATCAGCTGGTGAGGGCCATGCAGTTCGTAGCCTTTTTGACAGCGAATATCACATCTTGTGCCCAGCACGTTCTTGTAATATTCCCCTTGAGGTGTCCTGCAGTTTGCATAACCATGTTTCACTTTAATGGGGGAGCACCACGGTGTTTCTGGCACACAGAAGAAAAAAACCCCATACACAGCAATTAGAAAAATGTATAAGTTCAGACACAGATATAAAATCACTTTGCTTAATCAAAGTCACAGAGAAAAGAAAAAATCCTCTTATTTAAAAAGTCACCAATCTTTAAAGTGGAGAACACTGCAACCACACACATGAGGAGGTCAGCCCTTTATAGACTGGAGGCTATTTTTTTTAAGACAAACTAAAGATTGTAGCTGTTATATTGGAGGGGTTGGGAGGGCAGGTGGGGTTTTACTATGCTTTTTGTTCATAGAATAAGTGTGCCACCATGTGGGCAGTTTGATGACAACTGGGCCGGTTTTCCCTCTTGTTTTTAAGCAGACACATCTATCTGCTCTTTGATAAGAGAAGTTTTCATTAGGAACATCTTGGTCTAGCTGCAGTTGTCAGCTTTCCACATTAGCTTAGTGCTCATTAAAAAAAGTTCTGCTTCCACAGTAATGTGTCTTGGAAAACTCCGTGATGGTTCAAGCTCTCCCACAGTTAGAAGATACCACTTATATAAATCATATTGCCAATATGTCACATTGAACATGTTCAAACTAAACCTTTATTAACTGTCCAAGGCTACACTGTAAAGTATTCAGAGTATAAGCATCCTCACCTTGTGAGGATTTACCACCACACTGAGGTGCTGATGAGAACAGTTACCAAGCAGAGACTTCTCAGCCAAAGTTTCACATCCTTTGTTTAGCTTTGACAACAGGGTGCACACAGAAAATGGGCAGCTCCTCAGTAGGAGTTTCCTACACAAGGAGTGACTAAGCCTGCCCCTTTCTCAAATCCAAGATTTGAAAAGCACATATTGGGAGAGGAGAGAGGGAGGAAGGGAGGAATTGCAAAGAAAAAGGCAAAGATGTCAAATCCTGAAATCCTGTGTGACAATGCGTGGCATAAGGGAGTGGCATGAAAAAGCATTTGAATTTTGCAAGAAAGATGGGGGAAAAAAACCTCGAGCAAAAAAACCACATGAGTTTTTTAGCCTTCATACTTACAAAGTCACAAACAGCATTAAAAAAATTCTAGATCATGTTTGGCAGATGTTCACTTCTAGCTCAATCCCCATAGTTATTAAGTACATTTTCCTACACTAGCTGGATAAGCTCCACACATAAATAAACAACAATTAATACAGCATTTCTTATACATGGGATATTTATATTCAGTATGCTATGTCTCTAGGACATACTTACACTTCCCCAATAGAAACTGCATTTTACATCTGTATTTTGCAGTGCTGGTCCTGAGTGAACACAAGTAACATTTGCAGATTAAAATCACAGGCTAATTATGGATCTTTTGCCTAGACCAAGAGTACATTTCTTCTAGAACAGTCCATTTCTGAAGCAGCTGCACTGTGATATGCTTATTTTTGTCTTTCTTCAATACAAGTAAAAACCCTTCAGGAAAGATGTGTAGGTGAAATTATTCCCAGTGTCAACAAATACACAGTAACTGAGGCACAGGACACAAGCAGATCAGTCTAACTGCACCCCTCAGGTTAAGGGCAGAGTACAGTTCAGCTTTTTGGCTCAGCCACACAACCATCCCAGCTCTGTTTCTTCCTACCTAAAAGCCTGTTTTTTGAATGTCATATATATCCTCTGCTATTTAACTTACAATTATGCAAAGTGCTTTGGTGAAGAGTGGGTTTTGGCTTGGGGGTTTGATTTTTTTTTTTAGAACTATTTCCTGTCCTTCACTCTATGATGTTTCTATCCCACAGCTCCCAAAACACACTTGAAAAATCCCCACATCCACTGACTCGGGCCATTTTACTGAGGGGCTGTATCACAGTGGCTCCCATTTTTCATGCTTGTGCACCAAATTAAAACTGAGACAACAGATGAGGAGTGTGAGCTCATGGGAACAGAATTCAGCTGCTGAAAAAATGAGTGATGCCAACACCCAGCTCTGTCTCCTTAACTGCTACCCCAGGGCTGCTGGTGCAGTCTTAGGCACCACCTCTGGCCACTCTCTGGGGGAAGCCACACATCTTGGATTCACAGCCTGTGTCTCATTCACTTGCTGGAGAAATCCTCCTACTCCTGAGCTTTCCTATAATCTCCACTTCAGCGAGATTACAGTGAGATAATATCACTGGATTATCTCACTTCAGTCTCAATCCCCAAACTCTCCAGCTCTTCTCTCCCATTTGTTCTTCCCATGCCTTGAGACCTTGAATTTCAATTTATTTACACATCCAAGCTTGTAAGATCTCCTTAACTAAGAATTAATCCTCAGTTTTTCTGCAGAAGGGCTTAAACCTGAAGCTCCTAAAACAACACTGTCTGCAAGGGCAGGACTGGGTGGATTAAAACTCATTTGGGCTGAGCTTTCATCCCAGCCAGTTATGCAATCCTTCAGCAAATCAGTAAAGACATTTATGCCTTGGGTATTCCACATTTATAAGCTCCAAGTGCACACTTCTGACTTCCTTTCCAAGGGGGTTTGTCGGGTTATACCCAACACATAAGGTGGCCTAATGAGGCCAATCCCCTGAGTTCTTTGGTTTTATGAATGAAGCAGAGGAACTTCTTTTCGGTCTTCAGGGATTGTTTATCATATCATAAGTTCTGAGCCACAGATGGTTCAGGCTGCTCTTTCACAAACACAAGGCAATTCTCCCTCAAAGAGATAAAATGTCCCCTTATATACAAAACAAACAATCCAATTATTTAACNCAGGCCGCTTTTTCACAAACACAAGGCAATTCTCCCTCAAAGAGATAAAATGTCCCCTTATATACAAAACAAACAATCCAATTATTTAACATTAGGTATTCTAAATGTATATTGATATTACTTTACTACTACTAACTAGTTATCTGTCTGTTCATGTAATGTGGCACTGCAGCAAACTCTATCCAGTAAGATTGTGCTCTTAACACTACAGAAAATGGAATAAGTGAAGAAGAAGGGAAACTGAGGCAACACCCACGATCCTCCATCTTGAACCCTCACTTACACCCATAGTATATAAAATCTAAAGAATACATTTTCACCAAGCAGTAACTACCAACTACACTGCTATCTAATTCACACTTGGGCTGTTTCCCACCCCTCAGAAAGCTTTGGAAGCTTTCTCCATGGATGCAGGTTGAAAGGAATGCTTTCTTTAGGGTCAGGAGTCCTCAGGACAGGCAGAGAAATATTCCCTCTATCCTGGGTTCCCACAGGTGTTAAGACAAATATGCTTTGCAACATGAACAAGAGGCTAATAAAAATACAGTAAAGAGATAAAAGAAGCTGTTTCAGGTATTGCAAAGTGCTGGAGTTTTTCTGCAAATTTTTGTGGTTTTACAAACACACTTGACTTGAGTAAACAGCTACTCATCTATATATAAATAAATATATTAACAAGGTAGCTAACAGCTAAAGAATGCAGTTTAATGCATAAACACAATACTGAAAAAGTAAAAGCCTTTCCTGTAGTGTTGTTGCAGCGATAGTGGTTTGCAGAGAGAAAGAAAGTAAGCTCCTAGACAGAGGCAAAATGCATCTTACACTGGACCAAATGATTCTGCCAGAAAGAAAAACAAAAGCAAACATGCTTTTGGATGCAGATAACTTGAAGACCTTAGGAGGAACATCTGTTTGATTTAAAAGATTATAATGCTTACTCTAGAACTGACTGTGATTAGAGGAAAGTGGGTGAGGCAGGGTTTACAAGCCATTTACAAATATTGGGAGTTAGACTAAGTGATACTGCTGGAAAAAACCCAGCTTGAAACTTGAAAAGTACATCAAACAATACAACAAAGTTTTAGATCAAAGTTTGTTTAAGTGAAGGCACATATTGGTTTTCAAAGGCTAAGCAGCTACATAGAGCACTTGTGGAATATTAGGTTTGTGTGAGCCCCCAAGGGGTTTCACAAGCTGTTCCCTGCCTCAAGGCAAGATCAGCCATGTTCCTCAAGGCTTTTGGGGATTATAAAAGCTAGAGGTTTCCCAGACAGCTTTTCTTAAAGTTCATCATCTATACCAGGCTCTGTTCCCCCAACTGAAATTTGAGTTTTTAGGTACCAGGACTTATATACTGCTTTTTTGTGTAACAGAAAGTTTGCACCTCGGCACAAAAAAGAACTGAAAAGTCCCTTAGCTATACAACAGCCTGAATTTTCACTTCATAGTAAAACATTCTGGAAACTCAATCCTGTGTTTCAAAGCTCTGGAAAACAGGCAGCACACAGGAATGGCTGAAGCCCTGATGTTGCATTTAGAGCTATGGATACTGCTTGAAATGGATACAGTATCTGAAAAACATAATGGGAATGAGGATCACCAGAGCAGCGGCACTGAAGCTGTGATGAACACAGGAATTGTTGTATTCAGCAAACTTTCCTCATTTAGTATGAGATGCCAAGTGGCAGAAAGGAAAGCACTTTTAGAGCATCATCTGCCCCAGCCCTTTGGTCCTGTTAAAATGCCAGCCTCAGCTGAGCCCTTCCTTCACAAACAGCACACAAAGTGACCAGCTGTACTGCTGCTTGCTGCTACACCAGCCAACAGAGCTGATGGTTCACCAGGGACGAAGGGAAAAACTCCTTAAAAATGCCGTAGGCACAGAAAATCTTGGCCATGTTTCTCTGGAAAGCTGGGAAAATATCCAGATGAAGACAAAAGGGTTTAGTGGGAGGCCGATTTTCACCCCTCCCAGTAAACTGCAATGTTTTGTTTGCAGATGTCAGAGGATGAATCTGTGTGCTCACTTGCATATGTGTAGAAAGAAAAAAACCAATGCTGCTTACATATGTGGGCATCACTTACAAAAATCCATTCAGTTCCTGTTATTGGTTTTATTTGCTAAGAAATGGGCCACACCCAAAATACTGCACTGCACATCTGAGGAGAAGCTCTGAAGATTGCTACACAGCTCATTTTTCCTCACTTTGTCTTTCTCCGTCCCCTTCCCCTCAAAACCAACATAAAGAAGTATGCTAATGAAGAATCAGCCTTTTCTGTTCCAATGCTTTATACTTAGATTAGATTCACATTGTCTGTTCCTCAACATTTGGCAGTAGTGCTTCCAAACTTGGGGCAGTTTTCAATATCTTTGTTAACGAGTCATTATATTTCACTTACCCTGGTGACATATTGGCTGACATGAGTACAATCCATTTAGGATCACCATACAAAAGGAATTTACACAGAACCCACATTTTAACTACTTGCCTGCCCTAGCTTGAATAGGCATTGATTTATCCTCATGATCTCTGAGCTCTTTTTCTGTGTGACTGTAGAGGATCACATGTTAAAAGGCAAAGAAAAATGACTTATCCTAAATAAAGCTTTAGAGAATTATTCGCATACATGTTGGAAGCAGAATTTTGTACTTGAGTATTTTACTGGAAGGAAGATGAGACATTTATGAAAACAGCAACATAGCCATAAAAGCTGTGCTTTCCCCTTGGCTGTTCATAAATGTCTGAATTATTTTATGACTTACCTCTCATATGGCCCACTGATTCTTTGCAGAGAATCAATAATGTACAACAAGACACCAATGACCAGGATTTTCAAGTAATCAAAATGATGACAACTCTAGTATGTCCATAGATTAATTAACTAAAGAGAAACACAGTAACCATTTAAGTTACAAATGAAATGCTGCCTCTCTTTAATGTCTAGGATTCTGAGGGAAGCCTTTTGGCAGAGGAGTGATACTAAGACAAAAGTAGACATTTTAGAAAATGGACACAGCAAATGGAAGATTTACTGGTAGTGGCAAAAAACTTCTCACTCATGCTGAATGGCAAGGTCTTCCAGAACAGGGAAGAAAACCTGAATTTGCTTTATAAACATGCCCATCTATTCATTCATCTAGCTATATAATTTGGTTTTGGAATGCACACCTGCATTTGTTAAACACACTTCACTTGGCATTTCAGGTATCAGGTTAACCTGAAACCCAAGCAATTTTATGGAAAGAAAAAAGTAATGAAAATCAAGTTCTCTTGCATGTCCTTCTATACATTACCATCAGTAAGCCCAGGTTCTGAGTCAGCTTATCACTGATGGTTTTGTGAGCATGTATGGATAAGAAAGAGAAGCTCTTCCTGATTTTCACAACTCAGCAACCTGATCTCCCAGGAGCAAAGGCAATGAAAAAGTTACTTACTCAGGTGCATGAAAGAGCTGTGATCAATATTTGGTCTAATTTCCATTGTTAAAACCAGCAGAAATTAAATCTTGATCTAAATATCCATGAAAAAAACCATGGAGCTGGATTACCAAGTTTGTATAATCCATGAGAAGAAAAAAGAATGAAGCTTTCTGTCAGCAAGCAGTTGATCCTCTTTAGCACTTAAGCAAAGCATTCACCTTTGTATCTACTGCGTGCATAAACATCCTCATCATCTTCAAGGGGTGAATATCCTGATCCTACAATACAAAATAAGAGAAAAAAAAAACTGCAGCAAGAAAGGAAATATAAATTAAAAATAAAAGAAAGCTTTGAGAAAAAACATGCAAGATTAGGATGCAATACTCTATGCAATGTCATCAGCATGGGCTTCTCTGAAGCTCACAGTCATAGCAGACCCACTTTATAGTGAATTTGTGGAAAATTGATTTGATAATGAAGTGAAATAGTAAATTTCTCTCTGTGCTCCCAGAGCAATGTTGTGCAGTGTTAAGTGGTACGTGCCAGGTCACAGCTCCTCTGTTACAGAGAGCCCACCCACCATGCAGGATCTTGGGAGCAGAGCAGGTACAGCTGAAGGGCCTCATCAGAGGCTTCACTATAAAGTGGTCCCATAGTGTCAATGGCTGTTAACAGCAAAAGTAAAATGTAAATAACTCAAGTACAACCATCCTTAGTGACCTGTAAGATCCTCACACCAAGAACAAGGCATTGAGGTGCAAGACCTGCAAACACAAGTTATACTCAAATCAAAACACGGTTTGGTTTCAAGCATTCTTCTGGCATTGTTCAAATAAAGAGAAAACAAAGTTCCATATTTTTAAAGTTCTGTGCAATGACTGAAGACTTAAAATAGAGGTGGAAGCAGCTTTCTGAAAAACAGAAACCAGCTGTAACACTACTACTCAAATAATCCATCAATAAAACAAAGCAGAAAAGAAAGCCTTCAAAATTCCCTGAAAAACACTTATTTAAAATTAGCAATTTCAGAGCATGAAGTCTAGTCTAAATTCTAGATAAATCTTTTCTACAAAGAAGGGCTCATACAAATTTCCCCTTTGAAATATCCTTTTAAAAATCTTGCATGCTACTCAGGGGCCACAGGAGCTTCTCACATGGCATCTCAAGTTACAGCATTCGAGGTTATTTTATTGCCTTTTTTGACATCTGAGACTATGGTCTGCACAAGCTGCTGCTTAAAGTTAGACAAAATTATTTATTTCAGGCCCTTCAAAAAGCTACAGATTACATGTGCAAAGCATACAACTGCTCAGGAGTTTGATTTTTGTCAATATCTGTCAACAGACTCCGCTTCTTATTTAAAAAAAAAAAAACACCAACAAAATATTTGCCCAGAAAATGGTGAAACTTGATTTCTTACTCTACCAGACTCAAGAAAATCCAGCCCATGTATCTGCAGCTGCTCCATGGGAGCATCTTCCTCAGCACTGGATTTCTGGGAATCCCTCCACCAGTTTGAGCTGGGACCTGAACAAGCAAATTACCAAACAACTTCTCCTCTGAAACTGAGGGACTTATACACAACAAAGTCTTTTTATCACTTAGAATAATTTCTCTGGATTTTTTATGTTTATTGTTGAGGTTCAATTTTGATACCTAAACACTGACATCTGAGAGACTTCTGAACATAAAACCAAACTTTTCTGCACTTGAAATCAGACTGTATTGAGCAAAAAGAGCAACCTGTGATTTCTGAGGGCTTCAGGGAGACCTTGACATGTAAATTAATACCGCTCTAAGCACCAATTTTTCGACCAGAAATCGGTGTACTCTTAGCTCATCACTCACTTTGAGGGCTATAAAACTGTTACCTCAGTGTTATCACTAATAATTGTGCAAATTTTAGTTTGCAGTGACTATAGCATTTAAAATTCGTACATCTTAGAATTATATGAGCTCTTATGCACTTGCCTTTCTCTAGACAAGACATAATTAAGTGCTTTTAAAGTTTTAAAGTTTTTCTGGCCATATAGATTTATTCACTACTTTTGCCCTGAAACAAGGCTCTCTTGATGGAGCTCAATGACTCCCACTTCCAGCTCATTTTCTACCTCAAAATGAGAAACGAGACAGGTCTCTTTCCTAACAATCAATGTTTTCTTAACAACCACAACAGGCTTGGCATGGAGAGCCACAGGAGAGGTGTCACCATTTCATCTCCATTTTCTCAGCCACAAATCAAAGTGTTTCTGCTTCACATACATTCAAAACTGGCTACCAAGCCACATAAGGACAAAGCATTGCTCTGTGTTGGAAGTCTTCAAATTATCACAGCTCAGGGTATAGCAGGTTCCTGCCAAAAACAGGTGTGGACTTTGTTCTGGCAGACGTCAAGCAATATGCATGAAATAACACTTTCATTTCAAGATTAATCTATGGATTTACACGATTCTGTTTATATCAGGCAAAAAAGATTTCTTCATTCACAAAATAAAATTCTGCTCCCATTGCAAAGGTTCACTAGTACAGGTCTGATGGCAAGATCAGGGCACAAGAACATAGTGCCAAGCCAGGCACTGCATACACACATGAACAACACTTCACATGCTATTGTGCTATAAATGCCTTGTAACTGAGAGAATGAAGGAATGTGACACGTAAGAGGCAGAAGAGCTACGCACACTTGTTTTCCCAGGACTGACATAAGAATAATTTACCTCTTTCAGTTTAATTTAAAGTAAGAAACAGACAACAGTTTATCACATTAAACTAGCCTGAAACTTTTCAGTTTACTGACCTGAAACAGGTCAAGTTCTCAAACCCAACTCCTATAAGGAATTGCTGAGGGAGCTAGGGCTGTTAATCCTGGAGAAAAGGAGGCTCATCACTGTCTCTAACTCTCTGAGATGCTGTAGCCAGGTGAGGTATGTCTCTTCTCTCAGATAATAACCAACAGGATGAGAGGAAAGAGCCTCAGGCTGGGCCAGGGGAAGTTTAAATAGATATCAGGAAAAATTTCTTCACTGAGAGGGTTGTCAAAAGAATTGGAACAGGCTGCCCAGGGAAGTGGCTGAGTCAGTATCCCTGCAGGTATTTAGAAGACACCAAGGTCCGGCACTTAGAGACATGGCTGAGTGGAGTATTAAAAAGAGACATTTTGGAAAATCATTTTACAACAATCATTTTTTGGGGTATAAATCCGTATCTTCAGCTTCTGCAAACTGACCTTATCCCAAAGAGCACTTGAAGAAAGTGTGTCAGGAAACAGGACTAGTAACTCATCACTTTATCTACCTTAGTGTGCTTTTTATGCCGCTAAACTAATGGATAATTTAGCTTCTAATATTCCTGATAAGAACCTTGAAGGGAGATTCTGAGAAAGCATGGCCTTACGCCACTGCAAAGTACTGGCACGGAAAACCGCGGTGAACACCACTCGTAGGGAAAGCAGAGCTCGGTGCTGTCATTTCTACAGCAGAACTCAGCGCAGCCCCAGGCCCGGCCCGGCCCGGCCCCGCTCCCCGGCCCGGCCCCGCCGCCCCTTCCTCACCCTCGTACTCCAGGCTGGCCCGGGCGCCCAGGGCGAGCAGCGCGGCGAGGCGCAGCCAGCAGCTCCCCATGCTCCACACGGCGGCCCTGCCCGGCCCGGGGCTGCAAAGGGGCAGGAGGAGAAGGAGGAGGTGGAGGAGGAGAAGTGGGACGGGGACATTCTCCGAGCGGCTCCCGGGCGCCGCCGGAGTCTCCTCCTCCCGCTGCCCGGCCCCGCCTCGCGTCCCGGGAAGGAGCTCGGGGTTTGGGAGCTGCGGGGGCTCTGATGTCGCCTGTGCTGTGTGCTGTCCCCCCCGAGGGGCTCCTGCTGCCCGCTGCCCTCCGGGAATCGCCCGGTGGTGCCTGGCCCAGAGAGATGTGCGGGGTCCCCGCCTGGTCTGAGACCGGCCCCACCTCAACCAGGGCGCCGAGCGGGCCGGGACAGTGTCTGATGTCTTGCCATAGGAACACAGAATCAGCTAGCTTGGAAAAGACATCTGAGATCATCGAGTCTAACCTATGACCACCATGTCAACTATAACATGGCACTGAGTGCCACGTCCAGTCTTTCCTTAAATACCTACAGGGAGAGTGACTCCCTCACCTCCCTGGACTGCCCATTCCGATGTGCCATCACCTTTCCTGTGAAAACAAATTCTTCCTAATGTCCCTGCCCCGGTGCAGCTTCAGATCACATCCTTTCATCTTATCACTAGTTGCTGGGTGGAAGAGACCAACCCTCATTTTGCTACACTCTCCTTGCAGGGAGTTGTAGAGAGCAATAGGTGCCCACTGAGCTGCTTTGTTCCAGGCTATAAACCCAGCTCCCTCAGCCTCTCCCCACAGGACCCTTCCCAGCTCAGTTCCCCTTCTCTGGAAATGCTCCAGCCCCTCAATGTCCTTCCTGAATTAAAGAGCCCAGAACTGGACACAGGATTTGAGGTGTGGCCTCACCAGTGTCAGTACAGGGGACAGTCACTGCCCTGGCCCTGCTGGCCACACTGCTCCTGGTACAGCCCAGGTGCCACTGGCCTCCTTGGCACCCTGGGCACACCTGCCTCATGCTCAGCCACTGCTGACCACCACCTCCAGGTCCTTTCCTCCAGGCACCTTTCCAGCCACTCTGCCCCTAGGCTATAGCACAAAGATCACCACACTTCCAACTTTTTTTATGCTGCTGGGAAATGGAGAACAGCAAAAAAAAACCCCTAAAAATACAGCAATTATAGCAAATTTGAACTGCACGGCAGATTTCATAAAATAACAAAAGGAAGAGAGCAAAATGAGAAAGAAAAAAAGCAAACCAAAAGCCACCTCAAAACTATAATGACACTGTGTGTTGAGCACACGGGAACATGAATTAAATGAAATTTGGCAGCATCTTCTGTAGTCTGCAGGCACTGGCTACTCTTGATACTGGGAGGAAAGAGAAAGCTCCTTTCACATTTAACCTGTCCTTCAAATCAGAGAAAAAGTGCTTGGGAATTCCTCTCTTTTTCAAAAAGTTCATCAGTTTAAGCATGTGTTAGAAGAGAATGACCACTTTCCACCAGTAAGTCTGCAACATCTGGATTTAGTTCCTCCATGTTTTGCCTCAGAGTTTTACATTTCACAGTACCTAAAGGCATATCAAATATGTGCCATATTAAATATGCTAATTTAAAACCTTAGCTCTGCTGCAGCAAACTGAAGAGCTTCTTGGAGTATGTCAGGGCTAAGGTCACTCTAAGACCTCAGAAGTCCAGAAGAAGCTCATGATGGGGCAGAAAGGGTGCAAAATGGTCACAATGTTCACATTTTGTGTGTAAAAATACTTGCACTCATTTTTATGATGGTACTTAAAATGGAAAGCTGGATTTTTCATCTCATTCTTTACTGGCTGAACATTACACCCCAGGGGTCTGCAAAATTCATGTTTAAAAACTATTTTCTTTGGTTGAACCTCAGTATTTGTTTAAAGAATGCCTGCATACTTAGGTGTTTCATTGCAACTGGTCTGTGAAGCTTATGTATGTATGCATGTATGTGTATATATACATTTTTTTTCTGTTTTTTATCATTGTCTTATTATAGAAATCCTACAATCATAGAATGATTTGGGTTGGAATGGAACCTAAAGCATCAAAACACAACCATTTTGTATTCAGCAATAGTTGTGCTCAGCTGAGAAGCAGAGGATATCAAGAAAATCATGGCATGTTCCTGGATTGCAACCAAGTTAACAGTCCTATGGGCAGTTTATTAGCTCAAATTATTAACTTCAGAGATGTTTAGGCATTTCCCTGCTCATATATATGGACATACACAGGTGTATAACACAGATTTGAGTTTCTATGCACAGCCACAAGCTCCAGGCCACTGTTGTGCTTCTATTCCTTGCAGGTGTACAGTCTTTCAGGTACAGAAAGTAATCCTACACCAAGAATATTCCCTCAGGGCCGCACACAGATTCATTCACTGTGTCTCAGTGTTGATTAAGATGCAAACACTGTGTTTTAGCACACAGGTTTTAACTTGCTTCAAGAGAGATGCCTCATACAAGATCCCATCAAAGAACAGCTCTTTCAAAGTCACAATCAAAGCACAACTGAAATGCAGAACAGAAAACTTATTAATTATTAAGCTCAAAAGAGGTCAGAGATATCTGAAATTTGCTTGCCAGCAGTAGCTTATGCTTTGTGAAGTAAAACCACCCAATACACAGAAATTATGAATTTGATTAGGAAAATGCAGGCATGGGTTCTTTTCTCAAAATATAATCTCTTTCCTCCTCCCTTGCCATCTGTGACCCAATGTGACTATGAAGAAACACTGCAGCTGACACCAAGCCATGAAGGTATTTCCAAATATATTAATTAAATCTGAGAGAGCTATTGCTTTACATAGAAGACAGCTAACAAAATAAAACTTTTCTCATTTATTAGCAAATATTTGCAACAAAAAAAGCACTACTCCTGGCTCAAGGAGTTCACTTCAATGAAGTCCCATATCCAGAAGAAGGTTTGCACACCCATACAGTTCACTCTCAGAAAAACTGGCAGTGGGATGGAAACTTCATGGACACAGAAGTTAATGCTAGTCCAGAAAAGCTCTGCAAAATGCAACTGAACTTTGCTTCCTTTTATGGACACACATAGCTATCTTAGATACAGCAAAACCAAAGCAGAACACTTTCCACCACTGATTTTGGTTTATTTTTCCCACTCCAGACTGGCCATAAAAAGTGGAAGTGGCTCAAGTGGCTCTGACTCAATGCAGGCAGAAGTCCTGTAACACAGCTGCAGTCAAGGGAAAGCTGGCAGACATAACTAGAAGCTACAAACCCCTTTGCCAACACATCCATATGATCCAGGAACCTTAGTGCAGTCCCAGGCTGCTCCTGGATACCTTGCTCCATTGCAAATGAATTTGCTTTCACTGTAATCATGTGCTTAGTGTTAGAATGAGCAGTATGATCAAATGGTGCTTGCAGTTTACACACCTAAATGACCAAAGGTTGTTGTTCACCTGAAGCAGTAAAAAAAAAAAAAAAATTCTTCATGAAAATGGTGTCTTTATAGTCAATGATAACAAATGAGGCATTTCCAGAATACCAATTCTGGAAATTCTAAAGAAAATTCCAGAATCTGAAATTCTGGAAATTCCGGTTTACCCTGAATTGCTCTTGTGATGTGACATTTTGGGTGATTCAATGGAAAGGTGAGGATTTGATTTAATTTCAAGTTATCAAATGTATATACATCTACATATTGGGTTTTCAACAGAAAATCAAAGTAAATGTAGACCAAAAAAAAGTGAAATATATGAATGAAAGGCTTCTCCTATTGAAATAAAGTGTTGATTACTGTGAGGGGAAAAAAGGAATCTCAAAAGGCCAATAAAGATACACTTGGGAGTTAACATTGGTACAATTTCAAGAAAATTATCAGTCATCTCCTTTGTTGATTCATGTTTCCCACATAAGCCATGTTCCCTTGGTTGGTGAGCAGTATGAGCCACAAGGTGCCACAAAGATTTATCAAGAAGTTGGGCTCAAGCTGGGAGCTGGGCTTAAAGGGAAAAATCTGATTACATACATGAATAGTGCCCTCAAGAGATACTGATTTTCAGCTCAACCAGTGAGTTGGTTTTTGTTTGTTTTGGCTCATTGCCTAAAGTTTTAAATAACAAGAAGCAGAGGAAAAAGAAGAGGTAAGTTTCCATGATTTTTTAAACTGCTAAGAGAAGGTCCAAAAGCCTCTTTCCTGCCTTTTAAAGGGCTCCACCTGAATAAGGGTCTTTCAATAAAGTGAAATACAGCAAAACAAAATAAAAACTCAGAAAAGACAGGCAAACAAAAGCAGTCACTGATCATTTGGAAAGGCACTTAGTTATGCCAGCAGGAGACTAACAGGGAGGAGAAGGGAGAAAAATGTTTCCTTTGTTCAGGCTGTGAGGAATTCAAAGTTTGATTTTTGCTTAAAGCATTCCTTGGTAAATAATGCTAAAAAATTTAGTGGCAGCATCTCTTTTTATGATCAGAAACTGTCACAGGCTGTTACCAGAGAAAGGATGGAAAGTGTCATGAACACTGAAATGAAAATCAATCCAGCTGAACGAAATGTACGTCCTTTAACCAATAGGTTTAAGGAAGGTAAGTGCTGCATCACATCTACACAAAACACAGCTATTTAGCTGCACACTGCAAAACATATTTATTATCCTGAACACAGATGTGTGCGTGCTTTCCTGGTATGCCTAAACTCTGGCTAAGCCTTCAATAGGTACAGCAGCTATGGGGCTGTCCATGGATGTAGAAGAATGTTCTATACAGCAGGATTTGCACTCTGTGACTGACAGACAACAAGAGGCTCTGCAAAAGCTGTTTTCTGCTGTGGCTGTGAGGTGTCAGAGCCTGGAGTAGTGTGGGCATGTCTCAGTTTTTGTTCTGTACCACATCATTGTTGCAGTCAGGAGTAAGGGACTCTCTGGGAAGAAGGGAGTGACTTTGAGTGGAAAAAAGAGAAATAATTCCTGTGAACATAGTTCAATATGGGTTTTTTCCCCTTATATTAAGATATTTAGAGTCTTTAATGTAAGCCTATATTTTAGGAGCACATTGAAAATATGGAAAAACAGGAAGTCACTCTAGAAGGCCAACAAGGGACTGGAAAGAGGTAGAACTACTAGTATCTGTTTAATTAAGTAATGACCATTGTAGCTGAAAGTCTCTCCAATGACAAGTCCCAGACTTTGGATAACTCTCCAAAGGAGGAGACTGAAAACTACTCTTGATCTATTCTGAATGGGTGGCAGATGGAAGAATTTTTTTTCTTTTTTTCCTTTTAATGCTGACACTGGAAACTTGCACATTGCAGTTTCTAACTTTTAATACTCCAGCACCAGATACACTGGGGTTTTTCATCCTTGAGACACATTATTTCTGAAGTTCTGCCATTTCAAAAAGGTCTTTCAGATTTTATGAGCAGACTAAAAGAAAGGCTCCCTATGAAAAAGTCTCAGCTTTAAGTGTCAGACACTACACCAACACTTGAAAACTAGCATCAGGAGCTGCCTGTAATTCATAGGAAACTCTCCAACAAGTTCCTAGAAAACAGAAGGGGAGTGGAAAAATGTGATGTTACTGACAGTGATCTCCTCCTGCTCTTCAGTAAGTGGAGTCAGAGTGTCAGAAGCAGCATAGAAATATTATAAACCCTCAGCTGGCAGCAAGCACCCTTCTCTGAAGAAAACAGGGACTTCAAGGGTTCCAGGACTACTTCTACTCATGCTTTACTAGTGCTTTGCAAGGGTAGAGAAAAACAGTGGAGAACAGCTGAAGGAATGACACTGGGGGAAGTAAGGCAGTCAACAGGACGAAAACTGAGCAAAGACAACAGAAAAACAGGTGGAACTCAAAATCCATAAAAAGATTTAAAGGAACTTCCAATTTAATAGCAAAACAGTAATTGAAGGAAAGAGTAAGAAACTGCTGGCAAGACTCAGGAGATAGGAGTTTAATTTATTTACAAAGAATAGTATTAAAAACAGCCTCACAACCAACAGTATTTAATACAGCCAAAAACATAGAAGTTGTATAAACCAATTTACAAAAGTGGCTTGCTCCTTTTGTTTAAAATAATCAATGTTAATCATATCCTGAGGTAAAGTCAAAAGTTCTTTTCACAGAGCCAGCATAAAATAATGCTGATTAGATTTTAAAGGGAAATTTGAGACAGCCCCTCCAAACCCCTGCTCTTTTTTCCTTAATATTCAGGTCAGTGGCAAATTCCCATCAGGAGGATGTTCTCACTTTCATTAAAATCAAAGAGAGTAAACAAATTTCCTTCTGAAGGAGTGGTTACCAAGGTCCTTTGAGAGGCTTAGAAGGTTTGAAGCTTAGAAGATCCAGCTTCACTGATGATACACACTGTTCAGGGCACCACAATATAAAAAAGATATAAAGCCATTAGAGAGCATCCAAAGGAGGCTACAAAATTGGTGAAGGATCTTGAGGTGAAGCCGTGTGAGGAGGGGCTGAAGTCCCTTGGTCAGTTCAGGCTGGAGGAGACTGAGGGGAGATCTCACTGCAGTCACAGCTTCCTCGTGTGGGGCAGAGGAGGGGCAGGCACTGATCTCTGCTCTGTGGTGACAGTGACAGGACCCGAGGGAATGGCCTGAACAGGGGAGCTTTAGTTTGGATATTAGAAGAAGGCTCTTCCCCCAGAGGGTGGCTGGGCACTGAACAGGCTCCCCAGGGCTGTGGTCACAGCACCAGCCTGGCAGAGCTCAAGAAGGGTTTGGACAATGCTGTCAGATGTGATCCTTTGGGCTGTCCTGTGCAGAGCCAGGAGTTGAACTTTGATGATCCTTTCCAATTTGGGACATTCTATGATTCTTTATACATATATAGATAGATATAGATATATACAGATACAGATATATAGATATAGATGTAGTCATAGTGCCCAAAGACAATGCTCAGAAATTGCAAATGCCCTAAACTAGAAAGTTAATAAATAAAAAGAAACCAAAATAATAATTGATTTCCTCTGCCTTTGGAATCCTAACTAGTGGTTTAAGGCAGGAGACTGGGCAACACCAGTATAATAACTTAAACAAACTTAATGACCTCAACACACTGAGGCTGTATTTCCAGAATTACACTCTGCTTCTTCAGGAGAAGGAAAAGAACTATGGAAAAATCCACTACCACTACCAGAAACAGGAGAGGTGCCAGAAGCACCTAAAATGGAGCCCTGAAAGAAATCTGTTTGTAAAGAAGAGAAACGAGGACCTGGCCAGCTTATAGATTTTACAAAAGGTATGGCCAGCACCATGGTCCTCAGCAAGAAAGATGATGATGCCCCGTTTCCTCTAGCCCCTAAAAATGCAGTGGCAGGTTCAGCCCCAGCCTTCTGACACCAGGACAGAGTGTGCTGGGAAGCTGCAAGGCTAAGCACAGAAATGTGAAGTTGTGCTGTACTTGGTGCAGCTACAGTACCCAAGGATGGCCACGCTCTGGGTCCCTTTCATTAAGGGCAGGCTGATATGTAGGGATTGAAGAACAACATCTGGCAGGAATGACCAGCTGCTGCAAGCAAAGCTGGCAGCTTCAAATTACCATGGTCAGGGTTCACTTAACATAATTAGGATATTATCCCTTAATAGTCAGTTCTATGAATTTTAGTTTCCACAAAATCAGTTTAGGACTGAAAAAATTCTCAAGTTTCATAAACATCCTGAAGATGACAACTAAAGGCTGTCAGAAAAAAAAAACCTAACAAAAAAAACCCAAACAAAAAAACCCAACAAAAACTCAAAACAAGAGAAATGTGTAGCAGAACTGATATTTTAAAATAACAGATATATAGACTAGTTGGTATTCTTGCCACACCAGTTTCTTGGGAGCATCAAAATATTACACTACTCAAAGACACTGAAGACATACACCAAAGATCAGCTGTTTGCCTCAGAATGGCAGGACTGAGGTGCCATTGTATTTCTCACTGTTTTCCTCCTCACAGAAGCATTGAAGTCTGAGAAGCTGACTTGTGAGGTTTCAGGGCTTGCCATTAAAAGCAGACTGACAACCTGCACATCTGCCACGTGGACCAGAGATATGGATGTAAAAAGGGAGCATGTCAAACACACTGGGGGAAAAATAATCCACAGAAAAGGTACAAAGCTAGTAGTAGTTCTCACGGAAAAATGAAATCACTGCCAGAACTGTTACTGAGAGTTAATACACTGTACATAATGTGGAATTTTACCCAAACATGTGAGATGTATCACTACCCATAAGGCTCACAGCAGCTCCAGCCCTGACAGGGGCTTGGCCTCAAGGTGCCCCTGTGCCTCCAGCCAGAGCTGATCCCTGTCCCAGCTCTGCTCACACGTGGGCTGCTGGGGGAGATCCCTGCCCCACTACCAGCCCTTACAGAACCAGCACAGACCTAACCCTGAAGTCCGTGCAGAAATTTGAATCACCCCTTCCCTCCTTTTTTTTTTTTAATAATTGAAAAATATCAGTTCTGCAGTTTCCTATGTATCTCAACCAGGTAATAATTTCATAGAAAAATAACCTCTTCAGCTGAGAAACCTACATAGGTTTTGCAAAAATCCATAATGATTTGCACCACTCATACACAAACATAAAATCAAGTGCTGACATTCCTGAATGTAATACTCTCACCTTCCCTTTGCAAATGTGATCCCATGTCATGAAAAATGCTCGAAGATTTGACAAGGATTTCCACTGCAGACAGACCAAATAACCAAGGGATTCACACAGCTGCCTATCTCAAATCTGATATCTGAGTTGATTCCTTTCCATGATTTAAAGTTTCCCCTCTTACGAAATTTTACTATACAGAAACATACTGTCAGTTCCACAGTGTGGTGTGTCTTGTGTGCAAAAGATAATCACAGCATCAGTCCCTTGCTATTTCCACAGACCTGTACTGGTCTCATTACATCGAAGGAAAATGGGAAATGTTTGGCAGGAAGTCCTGGCAGAAGGCAAAGGGTCAGCCAAGCTGCACATGGCAGCTCCCCTGTAACTTGCCTCTCAGTACTCTGCCTCTCTGCAGTTACAGGCTCTTATTTGTAAGGATCCAAAAGCAATCTGAGACAAAATCAACATTTGCCAATAAGAAAAAAAGCCAAGGGCAACCTCCAGTCCTGACCAGTAACCCAGCTCACTCTGGGAAGAGGAAACATTTTCTGGGAAAAAGCAGATACAGTACAGCATGTTTCAACCATCCCTGACAACTCGCTGCCTTGGCAAGGAGCTGGCAGCAGAAGCTGCCCGATGTGAGCTTGCTCCAGCTCAGAATTTTTCAGGAGCCTGTTACAGGGCTGGAGCACTCTCATTGCAGGTGGCTGACAACTTAAAGCCCAAAAAAGCGGCAGTCCTGTCTGAACTTGTGAGTTGCTGTGCACAGTGGTACCTGCCAAGCTTTCCCCTCCCCTGCTCAAACACACTCAGCAAGTATCTCACTGCAGTGGCAGGGATTCCTCACAACTCTTTCCACATTGGAAATGAGAGGTGACGTGGAACTGAATAAACATGAGTTGCTGCATCAGTTCTGGAAAGGGCTTGGGAGGAGGGCGAGGAGTTGCATGGAACTGGTGCACAGGGCTTGCCAGTTGAACTTCATTTAAACTACTCATCTTTGCAGCCATTAGGTTTTACTTTTGTTTTCCCCTTGTGCACTTCTGTAGCCATTTGTCAGCTCCACTTACCATGGTGCCATCATAGAAGAAAGACCAAGAACATTTTGGAGAGCATGGCTTCCTGTGAACTGGAACCCTGAGCGCCATCTACATCACAAAATCCACTATTAAAACTTCAGTTTATTCTCATGTGTCACATACTAAAGGTTTGATTTTTTTTTCTGTTCACTGTCCCACCTTCTCGTGGTCTTTGTGCAGTAAGAGAGGCTTTGTTGATGGCAGAAAAGTAAACAGACGAGGACTGTGCTTTAAAGACAACATTCACTCACTGCAAAAGAATCTAACCCCATACTCCTTGTGATGGTCTAACAAATAGGGAAATATTTTCTAACTCAGATAGAGGACTTACTTACAATTCCTTTGGACTGATCTGTTTTGGCAAACCAACTTACTCTTCCAAAAGGGAAATGAGCTATATAAATCAATATTATCTTTCTGATGAGTTAAAAGTTGCCTTTTATTACACACAAAATATTTATGGCTTTTAATGCATATTATTGCTAAAAAGTCTGATTGATTTTATAAGTATGACACGTATTAACAATGTGTCTACAATATGGCAGACAAAAATATTGCAAAAGAATTGGTTTGGATAGGATTAAAACAAAAGAACATAAAGAGCTGCAGTGCTTGTCTCATGCTGTTACTGGTGTCCAAGACATCTGAAATGCCTTGGAGATATCTAAAGGTACAGTTTAATATTCTTGGTTTTGACATGCAGTTGGAGAGAGGTACAGAATCCCCAAAGAGAAACATTTCTCCTAAAAACAGAGCCAAAACACAGTTTAGGTGTTCCAATTTCCAAAAAGATGACAAGCTGTCAGACAGTCAAACACTGCAGGCTTCCAGGGTGCTGCTGAAACTAAGAGGCATCGGTGATACACCAACAGCACTGGCATTCCTACAAATGCTGCCTTCCCTTATTAAAGAACCACTCAGGATTTGATGTATTTGACTGGAAATTTCCCTAAACTCTAAGTCAAAGCAGGTTTCCAGTTATGGTTATCTTCTGTTCCTCCTCCTTCTGTGTACTTCCTACCACATTATAATAAATGCCAAGTACCAACAAGAAACTCAAAATATGGTTCCCAGCACCTACCAAAACATACACACATCCTGAAGCTTTAACTGAAGCAGTAAGGGGAGCAATGGAAAGACAAGCCAGAAGAGCACATAGGAATGCCCAGAGCCACAACCAGTCCAGATCACCCCTTTTCAGCTCCAAAGAGACACAAAAACCACCTGTAGCATTTCCATAACTAAATACACACAGACATGGTGGTGCTCAATATGGTCCACTGCACATGCAATGGCAATAACTGCATCTGAATCAATGTTTTCAGTCAAAGCTCTCTGGACAAACCGTATTACAAAGGGGATGCAGACACAGGCCAACCAGCTGCCTTAATGTGACAAAAATAAATCAGTGCTGCAAAGCTGAAACAACTACCAGGCAGATGCCTTCACAACAAACACCTTCAGAAAGTCATCCATTTTTATTCCTAGAATAATAGGAAAGGGATCTGCTTTCAGCACAGGGCACTCACATCCACTCCTTTCCCAGAAAAGTATGGGAAAGACCTTTCCATTATTTGTTGGGATGGTTTTCTTATTTACACATTTCACTACGACTGTAACTTGGCACCAGGTATAATGCTTGTGGTACCTGTCCCTGGGCAGATTAGAACAGGGAATGTCTGCAAGCCAACATGATTTTAATCTTCAGGAACAGCTGTACAGAAGCATGTTAATTTTGGGCTCTTTTGCTAACAAATCAGACAGTATAACTAGAAAGCCACAATGGATGGACTCAAGAGAGGCAGAC
This sequence comes from Anthoscopus minutus, assembly GCA_013399455.1. Taxonomy (NCBI): domain Eukaryota; kingdom Metazoa; phylum Chordata; class Aves; order Passeriformes; family Paridae; genus Anthoscopus; species Anthoscopus minutus. The sequence goes on from VWYI01023186.1 coordinate 133,285, forward strand.
TCAAATTGAGTAATTATATTTAAGTGCATTGCCCTGAAGTTGACAACTCCAAAGAAAACTCTAACAGGCGCAAACTCACAATTTAACTGAGGCAGGAGTTGGAAGCAGCATCTTTGCCCATCTGTCCAGCCAGCATCAGGAAGCCTGACAAAAGATCTCTGAGGGACACCAGGATGGACCACAGACCCTGGCAGGTTAAAACTCTCATGACACAGCCTAAAAGGAGACAGGCTTTTGAGTGACTCATGTTGCCAGCCCACACTGGTTAAGTGTAGGCTTTGGGTAAACCATGGAGCACAAGGCATGGCTGCAGAAGTCTGAATACAGCACTATTTCCAAATTGCAGTTCTATTCTTAGTGAATGTATGTGCAACACATCTAAATCCAGTGCCCTAAATATCAGTGGCATTTCCTCAAAAGAACAAGAAGAGGGCAAGAAGTAGGGAAGAAAAAAAATTCAGATGTCTTCAATCATGCTGCTGAAATTATAAGGAAATATGTCTATTCAGGGTTGTGACAAATTTTAAATTTTACACAATAGGAAAAAAGGGGTTTCCTTCCATATCAACACCACAGTAATTTCAGAATCTTCAAAACACAATTAATTTAAAGTTCTAAATCATACAGTCTGCACATGCAGTAGTCTCTCTCACACATGCATATTTTTATCTACTGTAAGATCTGAAGCAAGTGATAGCACTAACATTAAATTTAATGTTATATATCTTACTACAAGGCTGCACAGGTTTCTTCTGTGTCTCTCTGAAGTATACAGTTGCACATCACAAATCAAAGACTATACAAATAAAAGCTGTATACACCTATATGGAGATATTTACTCACCTGTTTCAAACTAATGCAGCCAAGAATCTTTATGATATACATCTTGCATGTTTCAATTGTGGGTCCTCTTTTCTCCCCTCAAAAACAGCTCATAATGCTCTGAGTGTCCCACAAGAACAACACAAAATATGCAAAATTTCAAGCACTCTTTTTTTTTCAGGTCTATGCATCAGGCAGCAAAACTTGGTCTTCCAGAGCAGCCCACCAGCATCCCACAGATGTCATCTGTCCTTAGCTGAAGACATATTTTCACTGAGAAAGCAAAAAAGCATTAAGCTATACAAACTCTATCTGCTCAAATGGCAAAACCCTTTGCCAAAAACACTCAGCCACCCCCAGCTTGAACTGCACAGGCTGGCAGAAGCTCAGCACTCTGACATGGCTGGAGGTGCTTCCCTATCCCAGCCTGTAATTGGCCCTGCACGCTGCCAGCTCTTCCCAAACACTGAGCCAATGTTGGACAGCCAAACCCAGGGCAGTGAAGATGTGCAGAAGGCTGGAAGAGACAGCATCATCCAGAGCAGCAAGATGGGTCCCACCCTCAGTGCTTATTTCACATCAAATAGCACAAGAGGGCACAGGAGAACATCCAAGACAAGTAACTGTGAATCGTGTCCTGATTTGGCTCCCTAGCAGGTTCCCTCTCCCCAGAGGTTTGTGATCCCATGGAAGCCACCATGGTAACTCACACCCAGGGAGCCAGGGATGCTCACCCAGGCAGGGCAGCTGGGCAGCCCACCTCAGAGTCCAGGGCTTAAGCTAAAATACACAAGCAGGAGAGTAGCAATGAGCTGAAAACTGCTGCCCAGGTGAGAGAACAGGGGATGTTTCCAGCAGGGCAAAAGAGGTTGGGGAGAAAGCTATTTTGGGAATCTCCTCCACACTGCAGACATGCCTGGGAGCCCTAGCCAGGCTGGGCCCTGCTGTGTCAGCACCTGAACAGAGACTGAGGCAAAGGATCCCGCCCAAGGTCTTGTAGGCCAGGAATGAGGCAGCAGGGATGGGGAGGAGGAGGCCCAGGACAGCCATGGGGAGAGCACAGAGTCCACCAGGAACAGCAACAGGCCACAGCTGCCTAAGGTTTCCTGGAGGGAATGCACAGCTCCCAAAAGAAATCAAATTAATAGATGCTGCTGAGAAGAATGACAAGGTGAAGGAAAGCAAAGTAGCTGCTTTTTCAAGGTAGCATCTGCTAAGTGCTAGAGGAAAAGCACAGAAACAGCACTAAAAATAAAATCAAGAGGGCTGATGATAAGGGTCAGCCAGCCAGTCCAGTAACCTGTGTTTAGGAAATAAGCCAAAACTCACAAGCAACACTTTCTCTCCAAATAAGACTTTCAGCAGGCAAAATTCATTTTAACAGTAGTCCAGCACCAGGGTATTTGGACAGACTCACTTTTGCAAGCTACTATCAAGCTCTTAATGCACTCCCATGCCAAATGCATTCTCCCTCCATCTTCAGAGAAATGAAGAAGCGTCATTTTAGACATTTCTCTCGGGAAGAATTCCTGCAGCTGCCAAGAAACACCATTTAGAGGTAATGGTGGGTTGAAGAAAGATTTCTTATCTTCCTGGTGAGCATTTGACAGAGCTTTACTCTCTTTGTAACTATCCTTCCACATTTCTGTGTTGTGTACATGCCAAAGATACCACTTATTTCCTCAGGCACAACAAAATCTCATCATAATTGTTCAGGCAAATCAATGGAAAAATATTGGCAAAGCTGTGCTTGCAATTAACTTGGGGAAACCTAATTTTTTCCTTGGATCTCTCAAGAAATACAAAAATCCTTTACCTCTTCTGTGAAGATGTACCAAATGACAAGTCAAAGTGCTTTCAAACTCAGGCAGAGATCTTAAGTGGCTATTTCAAGTTACAGGATAGATCAAAATAGTTAAATTTAAAACCCAGCATTTGGAGCCATTTTCAAGGTACTGCAGCACGAATTTTCAGTTTGAACAAACTTAACAGTGCCCTTTAGATACAATCAATAGTTAGAAACAGTAGCAGAGAAGTGCCAGCCAGCCCTGTCCTGTATGCTGAGATGTTCATTTACTGCATTAAAAAAACTTAAATGCTATGGGTGATATAAACACATTGTAATTTTTCACATAACTTGAAACAGCAAATTCAAAGAAATAAAAGCTTGAAACAACCAAAACTCAGCCATTTCAGAAGCCAAAAAATTAGCCAAGTATTTAGAGGAACATGTAACTTGTTACCTCAGTTAGGGAAAAAACAGAGTTTCAGAAGTTTCACATAATTACCAGGAAAGATTGACAGTATTAAATTAGAGTCTGTATTAAATGCACTACATATTAGAATTTCATAAACTATTAGACTACTGATATGCTTTTTGGACAAAAAGTGTGCAGGGAGGGACAGGTTTTGGTTGCCTCTTCACTGCTTTCCACTCCAAACAGCCACAAAGCTTGAGTGGGGATCCATGCCCTGGGAGCAGTCTCTCACAACAAAGATATTCCTGTTTGTCAACAAACATCAAAACAGCTCAGGGTGGGCTTAAGCCCATGCCCATCTCCAAACTCTGCAAAGTAAGTCTAAGCAGCTTGCCTTAGGCTATATGTAAAATGTGTATGGATGTCAGTTTTCAAACCAGTGGCCTATTAACTGAATGCCAACACAAGAACTTGCCAAATCTTGCTCCCTGCACCTTCATCAACCATGAATTTGACCAATCAGTACCCATTCTGTTCAAAGCCCTAGAGAGAGAATAAAATTGTATCTCAGTGATGTTCATTTCTAACTACTCATTTCAACTGTCAAACAAGGAGACAAAAGTAAAACACAAATCAACATTTCCAAATTACTTTCAGAACCAATGTTTTTGATAAACCAAATTATAAGCACATTCATACTTTTCACAGAAAGAATCTCACACTTACTGATGGCTATCTCAAGTGCAAGCTTTTATAAACACTCTGGTTTTTACACTGTAGATGTTTGGCAAGCCCTTGTCATGCCAGCACTTACTGCTGCAGTGGACCAAGAAGATACATGGTACAGAAGCTTGCAAGCATGAAAAAACCTGTCATTGATGGTTCTGTGGCACCTCCTGCACCATCTCCAATGCTTGCTCATATTTAGCTACCCAAGGCATTAAATGCAATTAGTCTGTGCTTTCTGGCAAGGTTTATTTCACTGTGAGAAAAAGGACAGCTCAACAACTCATCAAAATATCCTTAATTTCACTCTCTGTTTTTGTGATCTCACCCTGGCGAAGCCCCCAGGTGCTGCTGAAGAGTGAGCAGGCTGAGCAGAGAGAATGCAATGACCTGATTATTTAAGGACCACTCAGGAAGAAATGTACTGCTTTGGTAATGCTTATAAAGCCACAAGGAGTTTTCAGTAGGGAATTACTACAGTTCATGAAAATGTTCCACTTCACACAGGAATATATGCAAGCAGCATCAGGAGATGAGTTTACATTATTGATTGATATTAACATGACGTTATCAATTATGCCTGAGGTCACCTGAGAATGTAATTTCTATTGGGCTTCTCTGCTGCTGGAAGTCTTTTTTATATGCAACTACCCAGACAACTGGAGCTTGTTTAGACAGAGCCAGCCCATCCAAAGAACAGCTGTGTATGAAGCTGTGCCTTAGAACACACTCACCTGCTTGTGTTCAGAGCATCACAGAATGGCTTGGATTGGAAGGGATCTTAAAGCTGATCTAGCTTCAAGCCTCCTGCTGTGGACAGGGACAATTTTCCTTAGAGTATTCATTCCCATGCTGTGTTTTGTGCTGTATTTGGCCAGCACACAACATGCCCAGGTCTGTGCCCATCAGGGGTCCCGAGTGCCCGCAGCTCCACACGTGGATCCTGTGCATACAAACTGTCACCCAGAATTGACAAGGCAGCCAGCAAACTGTGTTTAAAAGGAAAGCACAACAAAAGAACTCTCAGCTGACACAACAGGCCCCACCCTTGGCACTGCAGAGCACCAGCTGCTCAAGGCCCTGGAGATTGCTTCTTGACCATTCTGCAGCTTGGTCTGATGGAGAGGAGCTACCTACAAGTAGGAATCAAATTATTGCGATGCCATATTTTTTTAAAGCCTGCCGTTTGACTTTAAGCAATCTTAAATAATTTCTTCCCTCAGTTCTTTCCTGCTATACTTTGTCTGTTTATACTATAAGCTCTATTGGGCAAGAACTGCCTCTCTCTGAAGGGCTGAAGCACTCAGAAGTCTCACTCACAGATGCACCCCTTGATCTAGCACACATTTTTAAGAAGAACTACCCTTTCCACAGCCTGACTTCCATCTGCTCATTTTTAATCCATAATGTACACAGGTATGAACATATGACACTTGTCTTTATATTGTTTTCTTTGAATGAAATCTCATACAGCTTTTGAAAATAGTTCCATAACATTACATGGTCTTCAAGTGATTTTAGTGACCTCAAGATTCACACCAGTACCCTGTTCCAATGCAAAGCTTTTCTTTTCATCTACCAAAAGTGTAAGACAAAATACCACAGCCTTACATCATATAGGGCCACTTGATTTCACCTTCACATCCCCCAAATACTGAACGAGTGATCTCGTACCCTCCTCAACACCACAGAACGTCACTGAAGAGCTCCAAGCTCACATCTCCCTCTTCAATCCATAGGGAAAAGGTCTTACACTTGTTTTAACCTCCAAAAGGTGCACTTCTAAACTGTTCTTAAAGAGAAAATAGACTTTGCTCTGAGTAGTGCCACCAGAGAGATTTTGTCAGTGCCTCATCAGCTTTGAACGTACCAACGTGAGAATACTACAGCATCCTTTCAAAATTTGAAAATACAGTTACAATTAAAGCAGCTGCTGCTTCAAAGACTTTTAAGTATTTTAAGAATTTTAATTATATGAATATTCTTCAGTTTTCTTCCTTATGCTGATAATCAGCTCAATTACATTTTCACAAGTGGAATATGGGCTTGATTTCTACTTGCCTGCCATCAAAAAATTGATAGCAAAACTCTTAGGGCATGAAAATTACACCTACTTAGTGTGGTGTTTAACATAGTCTTTGGAATTATGGAGCACAAATGTCCTACACCAAAAACTTCAGTGTTACCAAATTATGAGTTCAAGAGCTGATTAGACTATTCCTGATGTTTAAAGAACAATCTACTATTGAATACAAGCATTTTGCATGAATCCAAAACAGACTGCTCAGGTTTGTCTACAAAGTAGTCCAGTGTCAACATCTTGGTAAGGGTTCAATAAGCTTGTGCCTGTATAATCAAGAGGGCCCCAAACACACATCCTGTGGAGATTTTTTTTTTAAAAAAGTATATTTTTATTTACTTAATGGCACTGTGTACCTAATGTGCAAGGTTATATACCAACACAGTACCATTAGAGAAGATATCTATAAACTATTTCACTAGACTTCATACTGGGAATAAAGATCTGAAAGAGTATCACATTTCTCTACAAAAAACAAACAGAAGAAAAGTAACATGAAACATTAACTTAATATTAGGGTTTACAATGACAGCTGCTGATGATTTAAGCTCTTTGGAGCCTTTGACACTAAGCATAAGGAGGAACTTGGATTTCCAAATAAGTGAAAGACGAAACAAGCAGGCTTTTGTGCAACCAACTTGAAGATTACATGCAAAAATTAGACTTTTATTATTAGAGAGGTTGCATTTGGCCTTTTAGGAAAACAGAGGATAGGATATTAGCATCCTCTGTAAACAACTTGAAGACCAACATTCACATGAACCGCAAACTAAAGCGTTCAACTCATCTTCCTAAGAAAATAAAGATAATTTGGCAGTACAATAATCCTCAGAGAAATGCCAGGACAGGAACTTCTGTTGTCTTTGTTGATTTAGCAACGGATGTGTCCGATACCTTAGTGTTTGGTAAAGAAAAAGCATAAATGTGTGTTCCAACATCTTTTGTCTTGGAAAGAAGCCACTTGGAACCTGCCAACAAAAATAAGGAAAGCTAAACCTCAACTCACAAATACCACCATTATGCCATTTTACACCCTTCCATGGACAGAACTATGTATTGAGTAGGGACAGCTCCAGGAAACAAAAACTGGGCATCCCAACATGCAGCTGCAAGTTGTATGAGACACCTTTCTTGCCTGCTCACTGCTGCCCTTCCCTTTCAACCCAGAAATGCACCTCAATTTGAAGCAATACCCACTTACGTGGAAGGCTCTGTTCTGACCACAAATTCTCACAGACTACACCTGTTAAACCACCACCAGGGCATGCCAGTTTCCACTGGCTTTGCTTGCAATGTCTGCCAAATCAGAAGTGTTTAACTAGACAAGATGCAGCTGCTTTAGAACAGGCAGAACCAACATACCCCTCTTCCTTTTGCATGGAAATGGAACCTAAATGTGAGCTCATTTCAGATTTCGCTACAAGAAATGCAAACAGTTAATAGTGAAACAGCAACAGCACCCTTTTTTTTTTTTTCTAAGTGCCTAAGAAACCAGGCAGAGTCACCCATTCATTTTCTCACTAAAAACTGAGATTACCTTGCTGCATGTACAGTCTCACCTGGGCACCAAAAACTACCGAAAGGCTCCGAAGCGCCACGGTCCAAAGAGGCAGGGCTGGCCCACCGCACTTACACTTGACACTTAGGGACACTTAGGGACAACACAGCCTCTCCTCCTTCAGCAGCTTTGAGCGGGTGTCACCTCCTCTCTCCGAGCGCCAGGGTGGCGGCACGGAGGTGCGGATGTGACACCCGGTGTGAGAACGCGCCGGGCTGCCACCACCCCGCGCTCGGCTCGGCTTAAACCCGGCACGGCTGGAAGCTTTATTCGCACCCACTGCGGTAGTGACCCGGCACTCCACAGCCGGGATGCGGCTTCACCCGCGCTGGACTGCGCCAGACACAGGGCGAGACACAAAGCGCTGCGAGCGGGACGGGCCCCGGCCCCTCGGGCTGCCGGGGACACCNGGCTCCCGGGCGCCGCCGGAGTCTCCTCCTCCCGCTGCCCGGCCCCGCCTCGCGTCCCGGGAAGGAGCTCGGGGTTTGGGAGCTGCGGGGGCTCTGATGTCGCCTGTGCTGTGTGCTGTCCCCCCCGAGGGGCTCCTGCTGCCCGCTGCCCCCCGGGAATCGCCCGCCCTGGCCCGGAAAGGGGTCACAGAGTCATGGAATCAGAATGGTTTGTGTTGGAAGGGAGCGCAAAGATCACCTCGTTCCACCCCCACCGCCTCCGCTGGACTCGCTCCGACAGGTTCACGTCCTTCCTCTGCTGGGGTCCCCAGAACTGGATGCACTGTTCAGTGTGAGGTCTCAGCAGAGCAGAGGGGCAAGATCCCCTCTCTGGACCTGCTGCCATGCTGCTGTTGATGCAGCCCAGGTGTAGAGTCCTCGCTCGGTGCCGTGAACCCCTCAGCCAGGGCACCGAGCTGGCCGGGACAGTGTGTCTGTCACCGGTGCCCTCCCATCTGTCCCTCCAAGACAAGGACCGAGGCAGGGAGGCTCCCGTTGAACGAGGGTCCCTTCTCTTGGATGGGGAGTTTCAGCCCCTCGTTTTCCTCTGGTAACATTTCTGGCACGGTGGGAGTTCTGGGGAAGTGCCGTGCCGCCAACTCCCATCCCACCCCACCCCATGTGTCAGTGCCTGCCCACACAGGCCTGGGGTTTTGCAGACAGCAGTGCAAGGAAAGACTGCATTTCTCAAGATGAGCTGCTCTGATTGCTCAGCAGTTTGCAGATGGCCAGCTTTAAATGTTAAAAAGAAAATCCCTAAGTCATGAGAGTAAGAAAAGAAAGTTTGGAGTCATCACATATCTCATTAACTTTTTGAGCTGCCAGGGTGTTGCAGTTACATTTTCAGGCTTTGTTCCATAACCACAAAGGCTGGAAGCTTTCTTTCCTGCCTTTCACATGAAAGCAAATTCCCAAGACAGTCCAAGCCTACGGAGGCGGAGGCGGGGACTTCAGGCAGAGCATCACTTCCAACACTTTTGGTTTGACATCTGTCAACCCTGCAGCTTGACTACAGGTAGATTTGGGGTTTCTTTCTTTTTGCACTTCCTACCACGAGCATTTAATGTGCAACCTAAACTGGCAAAGGTGTGGGAAAAGCCCTAGCCCCAGATAGAGTTTGTGTGCTGGGGTAGTACAGGGAAGCAAGCCCAGGGAGTTCCAATAGACCCTCCTACATTCTGCGCTGTTTCCTGGACAAATAGGGAAATACCATCTAGTCAGGAAAGGAATACTTCTTTTGAAATAAGGGACACAGAATTGCAGAGCAAGGAGAGTCATCTCAAGGGGAAATGTTCGTCCGGAAACAGAAGAAGGTGACAATTCTGCCACACTTTGAGTCTGGCTGTACCAAAGTGGTGTAAGAAAAATGCAGTCTTGCTGTAAATTAAAATAAAAATCCATGTGGGTGCTGTATTTGGGAGCTTTCTCCAAAGCATTTTCTTTTCATCTGACTTTTCCTTTGGATCAAGAGCACCCCTGGATACCTCCCCACCTGGATCCCCTAATTTGCTGTCTGAGAATGAGATGTGCACAGGAGTGAATACACCTCCTGCATTCACTGGGCCAGGCTCAAGCTCCTCTGGAGTGAAATACCTGGTTCTTGCAGTGGGCACTGTGAGACACTGCTTTTCCTCTGACATCCAGCTCCTGGAGTGTCCTAACAGCCCAGAGAAAGGCAAGAGATTTAAGAGCTAACACAGTCTGCAATTTACAGCTCAAATTTAGACACAAGTGTGAGCATAAGTGGCAGTGGGAATGCATCCTTCATGGCCTGTTTGAAGTGAGCCTTGGAAAAACTCCAGTGCCAAGGCGTGCATTCATCCAGACTCCAGCTTGCTCTGGAGTTTCTCTGTGCAATGTTACACTCATTGTTCATGTCTGATAGAATGACAGCAATGTGAAATCACCCAAAACACTGGGGGTTGAAAGGCAATTCCAAGGCAACTTAAAAAAAAAATTGAATTCCTAATAACAGATTTTGTCATTTTCTTAAGGGACCTTTCAGTAGGAGGAAGCATGTGGAACTGAATTAAACTAATGTCACATATATTGAATTAGAAGGCACAGTCCATTTTTTTTCTCCCAGTTCAGCTTTTAATTTTTATAGAAAAAATTCCAACTATTTAAGCTTGTGGTTAGTTTGAGTTCTTGGCATTCCTGGCATTACACATGAATTAACCAGCCTGCTTTTCGTGGAAAATTCAGGTTTTCACTGTTCAGAGGTAAAAGAAAATTGTCAAGACTAAAATTAAGCAACACTAGAGGACTGATATGTGTGAAAATGTCTTGGTTGAATAGAAAAATAAAGCCAAAAGCAAAATTAAGTGCTCTTGGAGACTTAAAAAAATATTCTTGTTATGTCAAAGAGTTAATATAAAGACATAATTTTTCTTTTCTGCTTTTTTTTTAATAGCAGTTCAGAAGTATAATTTTATTACTCTGTACCAGAGTAGCTGTAACAACTGTAGTTACAGTCATAATAAAAATTCAACTTTTGATGGAGGTGAAATTAATTAAAATAAAATGTTAATAATGTTTACAATCTAATAGCTTTTCTCAAAATAGTAAAAGAATTATAAGGAAATAAAATCAATACCCAAACAACCCAGCTGTGTGTAATGAAGTTCTGAAATCCCTGAATAAGGTATCTAATCCAAACCATGCAGTTTTAGCCCAGTGAATTGCCTGACTGAATGCAAATACTCTGATACTGAGAATTACTCTTGTAAATATCTGCAGAAATAGTCTTAAAATAAAATAATAATCATAATAATTTATTTATTCTGTCTCATTCCTAGAATTCTTGGAGCTTATTATTACTTTCTCATGATGCTTAGTGGCAGCAAGTTTTCAAAAGGATCTCCCCTGCCATGCCATGCCTGTCAAAGGCACTTGGTGCATTTTGGTTTTTTAAGTGATATATTCATGTTTGCTAATAAAAAGCTGCTTTTCCTTAAATGACAGGAAAGAAACACTAGAGGCCAGCCTATGAGAGGACAGCATTGGCTAAAAATGTCAGGAAGATGTATACCAATAGAAATTCTTGTTCTAGAAGCAGAAGTAACAGAGATGCTGGTTACATAGTTTCTTGTGTGAAATAGTAAAATTACATCCCAATAACTTTCTTTCCTAGGTCACACCTCAATCTTAATGGCAGACTCCTTGTCAAAAATACTGTAAAATAGTAAAATTAAACAATTTACTAAAATAGTATATTTTAGGGAAATTAAATGTTCTTTAGGGCAGCAGCCTCTGGCTGTGTGTCCAATCCCTGAGCCTTTTCCTGCTCACTACACCAGTGAAGAAATCTCCTTGGCTCTTCCCAGCTGAAGGTGGCCCCATGCTCTTCCTCCCAGCAGTGGCACAAAGGAGATGGAGAGAGTCCAATTGAGACGCCCTCGATTTCTTCTCCACCAAAACCCTCACTATGGAAAATTTCCACATGAAAGTCTGGGTCAGGCACCCAGAAAGCACATACATGGAGTACTCATACAGAAAGTCTTGGAGAACACCAGTTGCTTTTTTCCATTCCATCTGGCAGGGTTGGTGTGTCTTAGGCAGCCAGCAAAACAGAAAATTTTGGGGGGAGGATAATATTGCTTTCCCAGTTAGACACTGACTGATGCATCAGTATGTGGTAAATCAGTAGATTAAACATGGTCTCATATTTCATAGATGTACTGAAGAACAAAATCTCTATATTTTTTATTTTTCTGATGCTGCTAACATCCCTTAAAATTCTAACTGTTAATATCTCTTCAGTTTTTGGCGAGTGTGGTTGGAAACAGCTGTGTCCAAACTGTTTTGACATTAAATGAGAATGGTCTCAAAAGACTTATTCGTGTACAAATAAAAGAACTACAGTTTGGCCAGATTTAGATTTTAGATTTTTGGCCAGATTTAGCAAGGCTTTTGCTGAGTAATTACAATCTGGTCATGAAAAAGAAAGTGTGAATTACATAGCATGAATAAAATGTAATTCCAGAACAGTCTTGAAAGGGAAATAGGTATGAATTTTAGAGCTCATCACTATGAGATACTGAGCAAAGCAGAATTACCATCAAAGCCTTAATAGCTCCAATTCTCAACACTGATGGTGGTCTTGTTACATTTACTCAAATTATTTAGGTCCTTAAAGGAATTTTAACAGAGAGTGAAAATACTACTCCTCTAAGTAGTGAGTAGTATAAATAATATAGCTCCTAAAAGTACTGAGAGGGAATTTAGAGATCATAAATTTATAGTTATATTTTAAAGAGCTAAAGCAGTTCGAGTACATGAGTACCTTTTAAGCAAACCTGTACTTAGTCTTTCAATAGTCATGCAAGATTAGCTTCTGTATTCTTGGTTATTAGGACTTACAGACATTTCCCATCATGACATGAATTCAGTTTACTTCAATGACCCTAATGCCAACAGCATGACTTAAAATATTCCTCAGGGACAAAGACTGGATGTATTTTGCATATTGTACAAGTAATACCTGGAAGAAAAAGGAAAAAGTTGCACAAAGTTAATTATGATTATGATTATTAACTTCAGGTGTATAAAATAGTGTCTAAGCAGGAAGTTCTTCTTAAATTTCAATCAGCACAAACTTGCATAGGCACAGCAGCTACTTAAATAAATCCTGGGCTGCTGGAAATCAGTGAAATTGCATATGTAAATATATGGATTAAATGGGAACTTCAGGAGGTGAAGCACACGTTAGATCATCCACGTGCACACACGTACACACATATGGCTGTGTGTATGTCTCCTTGTCTATAAACACACACACGTGTCTCAGTGCACACACATGTACACCTGTGTCTGCAAGGTGCACTAATAGCACTTCCATTTAAATCAAACATATATATCTTAACTTACATTTGTTTATCAGAACTTGGCCATTGTCCATCTATGTATACTTAGAAATAAATGAGTAATTGTATTTTTTTATCTTTGTGTGTTTACAAATAGACACAGTTTATTACTTTCAGAATGCACTGTATAAATAAACCGAGGTACAAGAGTACTTTAATGCCAAAAGTGATATGCCAGAAAGCATAAAGTTTTCTGAGAATTTGGAAACAGAAAATGTGATACAGAATGAGTATCTTTAACTTCTTTCAGGGGCCATGAGAAGGAGAATTTCTGGCTCCAGGGTCTGGTTACACCTTCAAAGAGCACAAACTCCATCTAGTGATAGCTTAAGTAGTGAAATTTTACAAACCAAACAATTCTAAAGAACAATCTCAGCTGTATGCAAGGCTATAAAAATGAGAAATATCAACTTAAGCTGATACATTTAATCCTTGTGAAAGTAAGAAAAAAAGAGAGAAAGATGTACTATAAATGTTTCTAGAATTTTTTGCTACTTATCTGTTCATGAAAACATTTTGGTAATAAAAAATCTTCTCATCTTTATCATAAATATTGTGAACTTGTTAAAAAGCCCTATAAGTTAAAACACATACACATGTAAATTGTTTTACTTGTTTAATCTTTTTTATTAAAAATGAAGACATGTAAAAAAGACATTGGAATGGGTTAATATGTACCTGCTTCTTGTTGAGCAAAGTGCATGGACAAGATAAATGTACCAGTCCCTGAAACTGCTCAGACTTACAGCAGTTTACAGTCCATTATGTAAACTTCTGTAGCATTAGATTTGAGGGTAATTCCCATTTCAAAGTAATATTTCTCACTAAATTTGGTCATCTTTAAAAAAGAAATTGTCCTTACAGTAAAAATTTCTGTGATTAATCTCCCCTCAAAAAAAGGAATTAAAGCTTATTTAAATTAATAGGGGCACCATTTACTTTATTTCTCCCTTTCCACTTCACTCTTCTCAACAGTATCCAAGTAGAACAGAAACCACATGTGGCATTCAAAAAAATAAGAAATTAAGAAAATATAATGGAGGAGAAAACCCCTTCATGTAAAGTTCACTGCAGAACCCAGGAGTAGCCCAAAGGAAAATAAAAGACACAAAAGGATCCTATTTAACTCTGGCAAAGGGTGACCCAAGTATCCAGGTTTTTAGTATGATGGCTATGGTGGAACAGAGGAGGGCCTGTGGAAGAACCTGGGCACTTGCCATACTTAAAAGGACAAAGCATTCAGGTGAACCAACTCCTAGGATGAAATCAACTCTGGACACTTCTGACCTATTAGATGAATTCTGAAACTAGGATAAAATGAAGAACTGGAAATCAATCAGGCCAGTTTTCCCCACTTTTACCAGTTCACTGTGTGGCCAGGGATGACTCTGGAGTCACCAACCACCAGGGACCAGCAAAGAGACCTCCAGGACAGAAGAATGCATGTAGAGGGAAAGGAAAATATATGAATGATTTCAGGGAAATTATTTATCATGTGTATGTTTTCTATGGGAAAATCAATGACTATGTATGTAAAATACAGTATATAAACAGGAGCTTTTTCTGTACTCAGCCTGCACAATATTTTGGAGGAGATATCCCCTTGAGCATCTGGCTGAATAAATAATTCCTGCTTCTTAATGCTACAGAGGTGTTAAGCAGTTTTTATTTGTACTGATTTTTGTCTCCTGCTAAGTGTCCATCTGAAGAAAAGCGAGTCTGCCTGAGAAAAACAGGAATGTTTACCCCATAATGATCAGTTTGTCATAGTGCTGCCACAGTACCTCTGGTTGCATTATTTACCTGGAAGAAAAGCTTCACTGGAGACTCACTCATTAAGGTGAGGATGCTCAGGGAATACATGATTAGAATCCAAGTGAGGGTATCCAGGTTTCACTGGGCCTCATTCAGTGAGGAGAAAGGCCCATCAGCTTATGCCAATTCCAGTGGGAGCAAAGGTTTTCAGCCCCTCTTAGAATGAAAAGCTTTCTCCCTGTCCCAGTTTGGCAGGGAATTTCTATACTTACACTGTTACCACTGGGACTGCTGCCATGCATGAAATTAGGCACATACTCAAGTAACTTCTTCCACCATGGCCTACAAGGTAACTTGAAAGTTTTACTGCTATTTTTTCTATGTCAAAACAGAAAGAAACATATTTATTCCTAAGTGAGTACCTTCAGTATTCTGAATTGGGTTGTTAAACCAAATTATATCTTATATCAAATATAATTTTGAAAGAGTATCATGCTTGAAGTGGTTCTCTGTAGACAGAAACAGAATGTAATTATTTAGCAAAAACCCATAAAATGCTCGTATACAACTTTTCACATTAAAAACCCCCATATTTTGCTTTAGAACATACCAGCTAAGGCCATAGAACTCCAGCAAGGTGCTGATAAGTATCTCATTTTGAACTATTAAAATTACCAATAAATACCAAGAAAATAATCTGCCTATTTAAAATTACAGCAATCAAATCAATAAAAAAAAGCAGCCATCAACATCTCGAGTCATAACTTGAAATGTTTTCAAGTAAAAATTGCACTATGTGCTTTAAGACTGTCACATTCTCATATATAATAACAGTGTTACAGCAATATACATGTATTAACTTTCATCCTTCTGTTCTGGTTTGTCACAGTTTCACTGGAATTCTCCAGTGTATGATTCTGATTTTCATCCTTTTCATCCTTACTGTCTTCACCAGATAAATCTTCATTTTCTTTTTCTTCACTTTCCAATGGCTTTTCAGAGCTGTCTTCCTTTCTGCTACATTCATTCTTCTGGCTTGTCAGTGGCTTTTTCTTAAACAGGGAAAACTGAAGTGAAAAAAACAGGTAAATATATATGACTGAAATATGAGTGAAAAATATATGACTGAAAGAGTTAGCAGTGAAATTCAAGATAAAAAAACCCAACAAATCCCTTTGTATATGCTGATGTTAAATGAGATTGGCAGATTTCTCCTTGGTAAAATGATTTTTTTTCAAAACAAAATGACTAAAAATGTTAACAGGAAACATTTGCAATATTTGAAATGTTGTAAAATATATTGCACATGGGAATCAGAAAAGTTAAAGCGATTGCATTTTGTCAAATTACACATTGTACAGCTCAAAATGTTGTAAGTGGTGCATTTATTTGGGTTTCTTTCAAATAAGAGCCTGAGGCCAGGTCCAAAAAGAGAGCCTCAGAGCAGTAAGTGCTTACTATGCTCCTAATAAACATGAACTGCCATTAATGACTGTGCTTGTGCTCAGTGAGACCACACACGGGTCAGTTAACTGATGCTTAGGGTCTTTGGTCAACAGGAAACTCAGCAGCCTCTGCAGAAGCCTCTGGATCCCAAAACCTGTAAGAAATTCCATTATCAGGTACTCCTCAACATGCTCATACACCTATCTAGAGTGGTATCTGTGAACACAAAATCAGTGCATGTTGCAAATAGATGCAAGGTCAATGAGCTCAGCTGCTGCTTTCAGAGACAAATAGTGGGGAGAAATCTTTCTGGACAATGTCCCATAGGAATCAAGTCCTAAGTTTTCACCCCACCAGTATGTGATGTGATAAACAATCTCTCTTTCAGGTCCATACCATCCATGAAGAGGTCATAATGGGATTAAACTCATCTCTGTTATTTCGACAACTTAAAGTTACTTTATCAAAAAATAAAACTGAATCTTAAACAGAAGGAACAGGTTTCTCAGCAGTGCAGATCATGTGAGTTGAGGTATTTGCTTTGGTAACTGCCCACTGGCTTCTTGGTCACTGGCAAAGCTGGAAAGAAACCTCAGGCTACAAACCTTTATTCTCCCCACAATTCCTCCATTTTTTTGGTCATCAGTGTTCTCTGAAGAATTCTTCACAGTGTGATTGTCAGTGCTTTCCTCCTCTACAATAATATAAACATTTATATTAACTTTCTTATTCATGCAAATCAGAAAAGTATCACAGAAAAGCAAAAAAAAATTCCTCTTCAGATTATTTTTGAAGTAGAGGTCACTAAAAAAAACTTAAAAAGCGATCAGAATATTCAGTAAAACCTGATGCTCAGTCGGAAAAGACTATTTTTATTTTTTAATTTCTCCATATAATGTCCTGATGTTACTCTCCAGATGCTTGATTTTTACGAACAGAACACTAATGGCAGTGACAATATATAAAATGTTTGTACTTGTTTCCTCTTGCTGACAGGAGACAATGTCTTGCACACTTATTTGCAAGTATATTCTAATTTGGTAAAGCTGACTTTTAGGGCAGGAGTTACAGTTCAGCATGAATTTTGTTCCATAGAAACAATTCTGGGAAAGGAAAAACTTTCCATCTCAGTTGATGTTCCTGTGTTTAAATTTTCCTATACTTCTTGTATGAATCACATAAATTTTGAACTTAATATCAAAACTTCCAGATCACTGGATAATGGAAAAATATTTAAGCATCTCTTCTGCACAAGCTATTTCCATTCTAATATTGAAAATAAATGGCAGAGCTTCTTCATTATAAAGGCTGTGGTCTGTTTTACACCACACTTGTTATTTTCTTTCAAGAGAACCATTCTAGATTATTCAAAAATTTCTAAAATAAAACAAGTCCTATGCATACATGGCACCCAACTTCATGTTCCCCAGCTTTTCTAAGGGAATACACAGTTCTCATAAACTGCCAACAAAACTGCAAGGAGCTTCTTGACTTACATCTTCAGCATCCTGAACAGTGTTCAGCAATTATACATTCCACCTAAAATAATCTCTTTGTGAATGGAATGAGGAAATCTCAGCTGAAAAAGATGGAGAAGAATTCTGAGAAGCTTTTTGATTGAAGTGAGGCACAGGATACCTATAGAAGTTGCCTGAGAGATAATAAAATTACCATGACTTTGGCACTGCAGAACCAGAACTGCTCTTAGCAGGATATGGTCTGGCTAAGAGAAACTCCTTCTCATGGACTTCCTCCAACACATAACTGGGAAAAGTATTTATTTCTTTCAAATCATAACAATTAATAATGAGCATTTGCCCCTCAAATTTCATTACCTCTCAAGAACTGCTTTACCAACTATGAACAAGAACTGTGCTGCCCAGTATTTTTATAATATTGTTTAGAAAACTTTGTATCTGCCTTCAGAATGTCCAATTCTTAGGAACTGTACTCTTACCCTGCTGAACGATGGGTTCTTTCTGTGCAGTCTCCTCTGTCTATAGACCAAAAAAAAGAAAAAACAAAAAACCTCTTTCAAAATATTTTAAAAAAAGATGTTTAACTATTAACACCTACATGTGTTTCTCCCTCTACCAAACCTATCCCAAACAACAACTTTGCATTTACAGGAGAGCTACACACATATTAAACTGAAGTTATAGAACCAAATTCTTTCAGAGACCAGTAACTTAATAGGTCTTTACCTCTCCAGTTTCCAAAGTGCTACTACTACTGCTTGTCTCTCCCTCAGGTGGTTTACGATCCTTTTCTTTTTCTTTTTTTTCTTGCTTTTCTTTTTTTTCCTCTTCTTTCTCTGTTCTTTCTTCTGCTTCGTCTCCTTCTGTTTCTTCTTTTCCTTTTACTTCTTCTACTTCTTCTGCTTCTTCTACTTCTTTTACTTCTTCTGCTGCTGCTTCTTCTTCCTCATCATCATCATCATCATCATCATCATCATCATCATCATCATCATCATCATCATCATCATCATCATCGATTTCTTCATCTCCATACAAGTTTTGTTCCTTGGACAAAATTGCCAAAACATAATTTTGAAACTCAAGCTGTACAATGATCATAATCCTCGTCCTACACCAATTCATCACATATAAGAATTTGACTAAGAACAAGAAAACTCAAAAGGGAATGTTCGAAGGAGTAGATGGAATAAGAACAGATACAGGAGACCTCAATCAAAGTTTGCTAATTTTAATATATTTTTTAAAAACTGACCTCCAGGGAACATTAGGAGTGCAACTGACTTATGTTTTCCTAACATGTGCCTCCTTAAAGGAAAATCAATGAAAACAACTTCTTTTTGGAAAGAAAATATTTCTTTTAAATGTTTGAAATGAGCATAATTGACACAAGCAGTAGTAATTCCAACACCAAAACAAATTTTAAATCTAATTCTCAAGAAAATTAATGAAGAAATGCCAGATACAATGCTTTGATTCATGTGATTCAAAATGGACATTAAAATTTTAATTTCTGTTCAGCCTAAGATAAAACTTCAATATAGCAAAATAAAATGGCCAAGGGCATTATAAAATAAATATTTAAAGGGCATTATAAAATAAGGCACAAATGTTATTTTTGTAAAACATATAGAAAAATGAACCAATCATATCCCTCTTACTCTCTTCAATCAGACTATCAATATTATGCCAGTGTGTACTTATAACAACATAAAATACCATATTTAAATAAGAAACATTCTCCTTCCCATTACAGAACTAGAAGTGCCTAAACCAAGGGCTTCCAAGGGCAAATCAAGTGAAGACACATCACTGCCCAGAAGGAGAACATTTGTGTTCCACTGCACCCAGTGTCACTGTGGTAACTGCTGGGAAGTATCTGCACACTCTTTTGGAAGTGTGGTGAAGGAATGAGTCTCACACTGAACTCCTTCCTACACCTCGTTCCAAATGCTGTCTCCTATCTTTTCTAAAGGTTTTCCCTATTCTCTCTTCTTTGGATTTTTGCCTGTTGTCTCCCCAGCTCAAGGGCATTAGAAGGTAACTTGCTGATGAGGAGGAGACCACCAGTGAATGTTCTAGAAGCTGGAATACAGAGACCTTTGGTGGAACTCCTTTGCTAAGCCCAGCTCACATATCCCAGGAATATGAGACATCCTTACAGGGGATTATGGAGACTGCATCATTCTGGACTGCAGCTCATAGCCCACAGCACTTAAAATCACACTAGATGAAATTATTTCAGCAACGGAGCTGTCACTAGTAGACATGAAATAGCAGTGTGGATTCAGAATCACAACAGCAAGGTTTTTCCCAGAATGAGGCAGAAGCCTTTATTTTGGGGTTTGCAACCCTTTCTATAAAGTGTTCCAATACAGGTCAACATGATTGGCCAAAGGAACCACCTCTCTGGTCCTATTGGTGGAACAAGAGAAAAATGCTTTCAAAACAGCTGTGTGACATTGTTTTGAGAACCAAAACCTATTTACAAAAAGCAGTTCTTGAAAGAGAAGTTTCCCAAAAGATTTTCCTTTGGGAACAGATCAGCCACTGTCAGGCTGAAAAACTCTCAGGGTCAGAAAATCATGTCCACACTGAGCCATGTTCCTCACCCAAAATAAAAAGGGGGAAGAGAGAGACACTCCTTTTACTCCAAGGAACTGTTTGTTTAACTGAACAGCTTCCCACGCTGACCCCTTTTTTATTTATTGCAGATTTCACAGGTGTCTCTGGCTGTCACCTGATCTGTTCAGCTCCTAAAATAGCACATTTTGCATCATAACTCTGATAGCACAGTTCTATTACTGTCACTTCTGCTTGCCCATTTATAGGAATGTTTTGGAGATTTCACCAATGGTAGGGAGTGATCTGAGAATGTCATACTACAGATAGGCTTTTACCGTAAAGAATGAATCATCTGGCCATTCAAACTTATACCTGAAAAATTTAATAATCTAAGAATCTAGGCTACTAATTAAAGTACATCTATGTGTATATAAAAGTACATCTATGTGTATATATATGTATTATATATGTATATGTTATATCTAT
>VWYI01023187.1:0-20346 GCA_013399455.1 Anthoscopus minutus
CCAAGCAAGTACGGCATGGCCACACAATAAAATAAGACCTAGTTGCATTTTTAAAACCGAACAAAAACATGATGCTCTACACCTCGTAACACTGTAATATTTTTAGAAGTTGATATTGAAAGGTGTAAAAGAATGTATTTCCCTTAAAGTGGTCAGTCAAAACTATAAAAAAGATGTGCTGCTATTGTTTTAACTGTGGAAAATTTCTCTGAAATTTCTTTGTTTAATTTTTGGATAATAAATAATAATTTTTGAGTTCCTTGAAATTTGGACATTTATGCTACTGATCCTATTGTAAGTAGTAGTTCTTTTTGTAAGGGTTGGACTTCCTTCCTGTAAAATATGGTAAATAAAAATTCTAAAGCAATCCTGTATCTTTGACTCTTTTAATAAAATATTTGCAGACTTTTTTTTCCTGTGTGAAAATTTGAGTGGAACTAAAACTAAGAAATTTTATACTTTTTATATATATCTCAGTGAGGAATCTCCTCCCTCCTTTGTAAAACCTTAATAAGAATAAAAACAAAACGTCTTCTACTTTACAATAAAATGTCCAAATTAATAGAATCAAGCCTTATATGTGATTGTACTGTATTTTGCTCATTATTAAAACAGCCTGAAGAAAAAAGTACAATTTAGGTGACCTCTACACCTAAATTCTTCAGAAATGAAGGTATCTGTACTAACATTTTGGTCATCAGCAATGTAAAAGTCAATCTAATAAAAAAAATCTAAAAAATTCTTTTTATGATCAAAGAGGATCAAAACCTAAAACAAATGAATCTTTTGTTCTCTGTATTAAGTTGCCCTCAAGTATTGAAGATCTCACCAGAAAGAGCCATATCACATAAATGTGTATTTGATAACCTCTATGAAACCTAGTATGAGAAAAGTTTTCATCAGTAGAGTTGATTGTCCACTTGAACACAGAATTATATATTTTTGTATTGCATGGAATAAATACAATGAGCCTTGAATATTGAGGACAGTACCAGGAAAAAACTGGTTTAGACCGTTTCACTGACAAATTGAAGCTAAACTGGGTCTCTTGGAGGAGCAACCAAGCTACAAGAAGACGAATTATCTATTAACAGGCTTACATGAAAACTTCTTGGGGCAGAAAATTAAATACACTGTAATATATATGATATGACAACAATTCATAACAGAAACAGAAAGGCTGATAAGTATTGTTGCATTGGCATTTAGCGCTTTCCTTGAGATAAATACTTTTAATTGATTTGGATTTGATATGGTCATTAACATGTAGCCTAATTCTACTTTTGCATCACTATTAATCAGGATTAAATCTAGTTGAGTCAGTGGTTCCACTCAGCATTTCCAGGCTCCCAAATATCAAATATAAAAGATGGAAAAATTAATGGAAGAAAAAGAAGGCAAACTTTTCATTTCTACTACTGGAGCCTCTCTCCTGAAGAACATAAAATGTGTGAAAAACCTCTGGCATAGGGATGCTTCAAGTGAAGGGATAGACACTTGTCATTGAAAACAGAAGAAATGAGTGGTTCTGCAGAATCTACCATGGACTGCACTTTAGTTCTTCAGGCAAGATTTTAATTTTAATATCACATGTTTCTTTAGAGGGGTGGAACACCTCTCTATGAGGAAAGGCTGAGAGAATTGGACTGTCCACTCTGGATAAGAGAAGACTTTTGTATGACCTTACTGCACCCTTCTAGTACCTGAAGAGAGCCTACAAAAAAGGTAGAGAGAGACTATTTATAGAGCATGTAATGACAAAAAAGGGGAAATTGCTCCAAACTGAAAGACAGCAGGTTTAGATTAGATATTATGAAGAAATTCTTTATTGTGAGGGTGGAGAGGTACTGGAACATATTGCCCAGAAAAGTTGTGGCTGCCCAGTCTCTGTGACTGTGTACAGCCAGGCTGATTGAAGGTCTGAGAAACCTGCTTTAGTGGAAGGAGTCCCTGATCGTGGCAGGGGACTTGGAACTAGATGATCTTTAAGAGACCGCCCAATCCAAATCTTTTATGACTCTGTGATTCTATATGTCACCAGAGATCATAGTGGAAAAATGCATGAATATAATATGATGTGCTTTAAGGAGCAATTAGTATCACATTAATATAAAATTATCTTCAACTTTTTCTCATGTAGTATGACTCTAGATTTTGCTTTTCAAAATGTATAATTGTTTCCTAAAGTTAGGAGAGTGGGGAATATACTTGAAGGGTAAGGTTTGATTTCCATGTGACTAATGGAGCTGGCTGCTATTTTAAGCAGAAACCTGTTAGATTGACATTGCATGGGGCAGAGGGAGTTTGTGAAAATTAACACAAATATGAGAAATAACTATCATTAGATATCAGAGTTAAGAAATCATTTGAATACATAAAATAGATGAATTTTGTGAGCCTTCAGGCCATGTACAGAATTCACATACAGACTTTGGAAGTCTGGTTATGTTGATTCTGCATTTTTCCTATGCTGTGGAGAAGTGCTTGTAAAACAAACCAGTTTCTACAAATCCAATTGCTACAAATCCAATGCCTCCCAAGGAGGGAATGACAGAAGAGACATGTCCCTGTGAGTATATACGTCTGTTTCCCATTGTTTGGGAGCAGCTGGTCTTTGTTCTATGGGTAATAACACAGGTATTGCCAGAACCTGCTACCATCACTCACCATGTAGGGTTTTACATGAGGAATTTGGCTGATGTTCATTGTTGCTTAGGATCAGTAGCAGAATCCAGATGTGATTAACACAGGAGGCAAAATCCAGGGAAGAGGAGGGTGTGGGAAGACTTAATAAATGTGTGTAAACCTTAAAAGCGTAACTTTAAACATATACATGGTTTAGGGGTTTTAGAAATATTGATTTCACCAGCTTGGTAAAGACTGCTGAATACTCAAAGTTACACAAGTTACACATCCTGAGCTTCTTCTGATAGTCAGAATGCAAATACACCAGAAAAAATATGAATACTACTACAAAAACAAGTCCCTTATCTAATACAACTGTTTTTACACTTTCTGCTTTCTTTTTTCTCCATTAAATGTCAACTTTTTCAGCAACTAGAAGTTCACAAAAATATCATCTCAGTATATCTGTGTTTTCTATATAGCATCATTTCAAAGCCAGATAATAGTTTTACATAGGGAAAATGTCTGTGATTTGGTGGTTTGTGGTTTTTATTATTTTATGCCATCTTCTAACAGATTTTTACTGTATTTGACATATTGATGCAAGCAGTATTTTGGTTTTCCACTTCTATCAACAAGCTGTTTTCTTTCTCACTGTTAAATATATTGTTTATGTTTCAACAGTTGCCTGGTAGGAGGATACCCAGAGATATATTATGGTTGTAGTCCTATGGAAGGCTTTTACTGCCTTCTAGTAGAGAGCAATGGATATCTGTAAATTTCCCATGGGACAGCTTGCTTGCATACTCTGGAATTGCATTAACATTCAGCTTTCCTAGCCAGCTTGTATCTTGTCAGCTGTGTGTTTAGTTATACCTTGAGTCCCTGTAGGACTGCTTGGCTCTGGTCATGTGGAACAAAGTAGTGATGGCTGATGTCTGCAGCTGATTTCAAAGTAACTGGATGAGTCTGGTGAATGGGGTAAAGTAGCAGTATGGAAGCATGCCCCTCTTCTCTCTCTTTCATTCCAAAGTTTTTTTGTATTGCAGAGCTAAAAAATGCTTTGGTTCTGTGCAATTCATTTTCACTGGTGTTTGTGAATTGGTTGTCATGTTGAGAGGTAAGCTGTAGCCTGGCTTCAGGACAAACCCCTGCTGCCTTCACCTTTACTGCTAGAGACACTATGAAACTCTCAGCAAGAGACTGGGGAATGGGGAGATGGCATCAGTCGATATCAGGACCTTCTGATACCTAAGCATGACTAGCTCTGGGATCCCCATATGAGTCCATGGGACTTTTCCAACACACAGTGGGTGTCACCTGCAGCCACCTGTGCATAGCCCTTCTGTCTTATACTCTTCAGCCTAAGCACCCTTCCCAGACCTGACGGGCTGATGAGTTAACTGAACTACTGCTGCAGCACAAGGCCCTTTTCCAAGTCATAGTCTCTAGACCTTCAAAGGGATCTTCTAAAGAGGTTGATTATGCAGAAGTTCATAATTCATTGATTGATTATGCAGTTGTTTATTGATTGTGCAGAACTGAGTCTTGTACTATCTCATATCCATTTAGCCTTGAGCTTCGACACGCATCTCTTTCGTGGTATTCTCACCTACCAGATCCTACCAACCCTTTTCTCCTTCTACACTGTTATTCCTACTGACTACTAGGAAAAAATCTGTAAGATGATGATGTAGGTACCTGGCCAGACATGGTTTCAGAGTGCTTGGGTGTTTTATGTCATACACAAAAGTGATTAACCTTTATTCTCATCTGCAGGTGGCATCTGATGGTGTGTACTTTGCTTTTCTGCATCCAACAGCTTGTCACCTGTGCAGTCACTGTTTCCTAATGAGCAACAGAACCTACAGACAGAATGTGCAGACACACAGGTGCATATAGAAGGGACGAAAGTTAAATAGAAGGGTTTTCATTTTAGTGAACTGCATAGTCTGCAATGCACAGTGATGTGTTACCATATGCAGTCCTAAAAGGTCTTTTCAAGCAATGCCTCATTATAGAGACTCAGGAGTGTCTGAGTAGCTAAGCATGACTTGGCTGATTGCTGGAAACAAAAAACAGCAAGGCTTGGGTCAAGCTCTTTTTTACTAGTAGAAGTGTTGTGTTGCCTATATTTTACCTCCTGGTTGTATAGTTTGGCTTTTGTATTTTCAGTTCAAAAACAGTATCTTGAGGCAGAGGATCTGTTCAGGAAGACATCGCAGTTTCCAGTGTGTTTACACACTAAGATTGTAAGAGTAATTTGAAAAGGTGAACCAAGGAGAAATTAGAAATAATATAACATACTTGGGCCCTACTTTGAGTGACTTTGTTACTGTCCCCCATGAAGATCAATACACTTGGATTGGTAGTGCTCTTGCTATTGGCTCTTCATAGAGTGGTTCTGCTGCAAAAGGTATTTCCTTCTCCGGTGGGTGTTGCCTGTCCTCGGTCCACAGCCTCCTTAGCCCAGCCCTGACAATTTGGGGGAACAAAGGGTGCCCCAGATGCATTTCTGTAGAGAGTGGCTGCATGAAAAAAATCACCTGCTGCTCATTCATAGGAGTAATTTAAAAAAAAAAATCCTACAAACTGAAAGGAAGGTCAGCAGATGTCTTCCCATGCTAGCTTTCACAGCTTATATCACACAACTGTTTTCTCTCAATCAAATAACAAAGTTTTGCTTTGGAAGTTGAAATGTCAGATCATTGTAGGAATATTTCTTCTTCTGTGTGAGATTGATTGTTCATGGCCAAATGCAATTGTTATGGGTAATTAAGTGGTATCTACCAGAGACTCTTCTCTTGATCACTCTTTTTTCGCAAAATACCAATATTTTAGTTTTGGCCACCTGGCTATTATCTCTCTTTCCATTACACAAGAATGTGCTAATGTTGGTATGGAACATGCAAGAAAAATCTAGAAAAACACTGAGAGATCACTTGAATATATAAGTAATAGAAAAGCATAAATTTACAATTGGTACAAGCTCAGTGAAGTATTCTGTCACACAACTCCTGTTTGAAATTTGCATGAATTACTTGAAGATACTATCATTGTGATCTGTCTGAGGAATTTTTTATTCTAGAGAATTTAAAAAATATGTTAGGAAAGCGTCAAATATTTAATGTTGAACTCTTCTGATTGCTGCTTGGATTACATAATGCAGTTTAAGTTACTGAAACTAATATGTTAATGCATGAGAATTGGAAAATGAAAAAAGAACTTTGGTTTTTAATTTGTCTCTCTGACTGAAAGCAACATGTAATATTATCTTTGTATAACTGTAAAGCAAATATTTGGACATTTGCCAGACAAAAGGGAACAAACCCATATTATCATTTTGCAATGCCCAGAAGAAATCTTTTAGTAGTAATAGCTCTGCTGTATTTTAAATTTAAAATAACGAAATGGAAGTTGACCTATGCAGAATTAGGAAATGTTTTTTGTATTACATCTTTTGCAATACCTAAATAAACTCATGATTTGTCAATGCACCTTTCTGCAAACTATTTACAAGTTCTACTCCTAACAAGATTGTTTTTACACTTAATGGTGCAAATGTTGCACCAGCAAAAAGGACTACAGGTTCATTCTCCTTCTCCTTCTCCTTCTCCTTCTCCTTCTCCTTCTCCTTCTCTTCTCCTTCTCCTGTCCTCCCTCTCTTTCTCCTCCTTCTTTCTTCTTCTTTCTTCTTTCTTTCTTCTTTCTTTCTTCTTTTTCTTCTTTATCCAGTCTCCTTCTTCTTTCTTTCTTCTTTCTTCTGTCTTCTTTATTTCTTCTCTTTCTTCATTATCTCTTCTTTCTTATTTCTTCTTTATTATTTATTATTCATTATTTATTATTTATTTCTTCTTCCAGTAAAGTAGCACTCACTGCTCCAGATAAGAAAATAATTACAGAAAATGTATGCTTTAAACATAATTTTCTGCCCTATTAAGTAAATAGCGAGTACTCTCTCTTAAGTGTTGAATAGCTTTTTTGGGTTGGCTTTCTATGTCTGATTTAAGTTTCAGCCAGCCACCACAAGTGTTCTGCTTTTAATTGTTAGTGGATATGATGCAATCAGCCAGCTCAACAAAGCTCAACACTCCTGTTAGGTCTTTCCATGGTGTATTAGTACCAAGAGAACTAAAGTTTTGAGTCTGATCGGGTATTAGCTAATTCTTTGGTAAAGTGCTGAAGGGAATAGTGTCAAAATCTTTACTAAAGTCCAGTTAAAAAACATTCACACAACTTTTCCCTCATCCACTAAGTAGGTTACCTTGTTGTGGAAGGTGTGCTGGTATGACATTGGTCGATATTTGGGAAGAAGGAAGAAATCCACCCACAGAAATTATTTTCCTGAGAGAGGCTCCTGGGAGCTTCCTCTGTGACTAGAAAAGGCCAATAGCTGTCTAGCTCTAAGAACTGACAGCTTTGTAAACCACGGAGAAGCTGGGTCTGCCTCTGTGAACATCACATTTTAAAACCCAGGAAGTTTCAAAATCCTTTTTCAGCCTCCAGCTCCAGAAGGTACCAGGCTCCGTGGGGCCGGCCCCACTTTGTCACGGCCTGCGTGGCCTGGCCAGGCCAGGCTGGGCCCCAGTGGCTCCCGGGCGGGGATGGGAGGCCAGGGGGGCCCCAGCCAGAGCTGGGCCAGGTCACAGCTGCTGAGATCTCGGTAACACCAGGCCCTGCCCCTGCCCCTCTGGCCTGTGCAGAGCCAGGATCCCCCTGGGCTCCAGGCTGGGACAGGTCCCCCCACCCCGGGATCCACCGCAGCCTCTTTCACCAACGGCCGGGCAGAGAGAGAGGGGAGCCCTGAGCAGCCTGAAATCCATCACCGCGACTGCTTCAGCCACTGCCCACCAACACCTGCCAGTCTGGGTGAAATGTTAACCCTTCCAGTGCACAGATGAGACCTGCAGAGCACGATTCTTCCCTTGGGTGANCACAGATGAGACCTGCAGAGCACGATTCTTCCCTTGGGTGAGAGAAAAGCACAGAGTGGCATGTGGAAAGACAACATGAGACACCAGGGTCAGTGAAAGAAGAAGTTCAAGTTCCAGATGCAAGGAGAATGATGAGATGCCCTAGTATTAAGGCTGAAAGTTCTTTTGTTAATGCCATGGAGATGGACTATAATAAACTACAGTATTTCCTTTAATTCATGAGAGAAAACAAAGTATGGGGACATGGAGTGTTCAAACTGCGGCCCTGAGCAGAGGCAGCCATAACTAAGCAAAGCAGATGTTGAAGAAGCAGTGATGCCATGAGAAGCTTGAACAGCAAGAGAGACAGAGATGAGAGTGAAAAAGGCTCTGTGCCCCCCGGGAGAAAAGAAAAAGACCTCTGTTCCTGGAGACGAACATGATTGCAGAAATAAATGAAGAGAGCTGTTCCCTTTGAACAGCTCATCCATAAAAATAACACCCTATAAGTTGACACGACCCATTCACTCAGCTGTGAGTAGGCTGTGAAAATGGGAGGGATTTCACAATAGCAGAAATTTTCCAAACTGGGCATCTGCTGTCTGTGAAAATGCAAGGCTACGAGAGGACTGTGTTCTTGTGGAAAAGTCTCCAGACATGGCAAGGAAGACTCCTTGCCATATAAGAACTGAGGAAAGACTATTGTAGAAGTGATAACTGACTTAAAATCCCAGGTTTTGTTTCTATGTTTTCAGTTGGAGAAAGAGAGAAAGAGGGCAGGAGGAGCAAAAGTGTTCTGGAGGTTTCATTCTGATTTTTTTCCTCTTCTTTTAGTTTTGTTAATAAAGCTTTCTTCATAGTCTTAAGTTTTGAGCCTGGTTTTGCCCTTCTAAACTGTTTCTCGCAGCAAGAAATGAGTAAGTGCGCTGATGAGTTTAAGCAGTTCTAAGCCCACCACATTATTTGGTGCGTTGGCTGGGAAATTCAAATTGGTGAATCTAAACCACTACCGAAGGAGATCAGGTTGGTCAAGCAGTACTCAGCCTTTCCTAAACCTCTGCTGGCTGGACCTGATACCATGATTGACCATTATGTGCTGCATGGACACTCTGTAAATTAAGTCGTCCGGCTCATTCATTTATGCATTCCTCCTCATTTTAGATGTAAGAACATTGTGTGGGACAGCATCAAATTGCATCAGTCACTTCTTCCTTTTCTATAAATGCTCTAATACACTACTGAATGACATTAAATTTGTGATGCATGATTTGTCCTAAGTGAAGCCACATTGGCTGTCAGCAATCATCTTTCAGTTTTCCATGTGCCTTAGCACAGTTACAAGAAAGATCTGCTCTATGATCTTGCTAGCCACAGATTTTATATTCACTAGTTCCTGAAGTTTTGCTTTAGCTCTTTTTTAAAATGAGGAAGATGTTTTCCAATCACTGGAAAGTTCACCAGAATACCACACTGGTATTATGGATAAGGGATTAACAATATCTTCTACCAGTTCCCTCAGAACCCTCAGAAGCATCTTATCAGGTCATACAGATTTGAGTATACTGATGTTTCCAAGATGTTTTGAAATTGATCTTACCCCCATCCCTTCCTTTGGACTTTGTGTGGCCAAGTTTCTTGCCAGTGAAGACTTAGGCAAAAACATTTTTGAGTACCTCACCCTTCTCCCTGTCAGTTGTAGCTGAATCCCCCATTTCACTCCTCAAGGGGGTGGTGAAGTTTCCTTCATCCTCTTCTGTTACTTTATGTGCCTGAAAAATTCTTATTATATTTCACATCCCTAGGCAAGTTTGCTACCATCTGTGAAGTTATCCCCTCCTTGTGCTCTCAGGCCACATCCTTGTAGTCTCTCCAGGATGCATATCTCTGTTTCCAAGTGCTTTCCACTTTGTTTTGTGTTTTGGTTTGGCTTAGGGGTCTTTACTTAACCATACTGACCTTCTTCCTTCCTTCCTGCCTGATCTCTACCTCTAATCCCATCTTTCTGATAAATTCTTCTGCAAGTTTTTCTACTGAATAATAGGTTCAGCTATGCCTCTTGTCTGATTAGGTTTTCAATCACTTGTACTAGGAAGCTTCCCTTATTGCATTCCTCTACTTTCTTGGACTTCTTCATGTTACTTGTTGCACTTTTCTAGCAGATATCTTGGTGACTGAAGACCCCTATCAGGATCAGAGCCCACGATGCTATCTGCAGCTGAAAAAAGACCCTTTATCGGTCTCTTCATCTTGATTGGGGGCCTTTACTGGGCACCTACCCAAAAGTTACCCTTCTTTTCTTGGTTTCTAATTTTCACCCATCAGTTCTCAACCTGTGCATTGTTGCTCTTTGAAGACAGCTCTGTGCAGTTAACCCAATTTTTGACAAGAAGAACAGCTCCCTCACTTCTTCTTTGTCTATCCCTTCAGAATATTTTGTAGCTCTCAGACAAAGCATGGGGTCTTCATTCTCCTCCTTGTCTTTGTCTTCCAGCTCAGAGGACTGAGCGCCCCCAGAACTGGTCTTACTATTAAAGATCAAAGAGAAGAAGGCCTTTGGTATCTCTTAATTATCCTTGTTCTTTGTCGCTATGTTTCCCTCTCTATCCAATACTGGATGGAGATTCTCCTAACTCTCCTTTTGCTCTTAATATATTTATATAAACATTTCTTATTTTCTTTAATGGCTGTAGTCAGATTGAGTTGCAGTTGGGCTTTGGCCCTTCTAATTTTCTCTATGAATTACTTACAACATTGTAATCCTCCTGAGTTTTCTGCCTTTTCTTCCAAAGTTCATTGTTGCATTCTGTGACTGCAGGATCAATTCCAGGGAGGTCTGGTGACCAACATGAGACACAATGAGACGGGTCTCTGCTTGTTTGAGCTTAAAGGCCATTTATTGAGGCAACACCAATACAGGAACTCAGTCAGCTTAACCCAGAGGCAGAGAACTTTGAACAGGGGCAGGGTGGTGGGATTTATAGGGGAAGGGTGGAGTTTTGCCATTCTCTGGCTTAGGAGGTACCTCCTCAAAGGCAGGGTATGGAGTCCACCCTTCCTGGGACTCAAAGCCATGCCTCTTAACTAAATCCCTGTCAACTGTTTCCCCTGGGTGGGGCACCCCACAGGTCATAAAGTCTCATTTTGTCCTTGCATTCCCTCTGTTCAGTCAGGCTAGTCTTCTTCCTCACCAGCTCATCTTTCAGCACAGGGGACAGCCTGCTCCTGTACTTATAAGGATTCTTTCTTTAAGACTTCCCAGACTTTCTGGACTCAGTTTCCCTTCAGGACAGACTGGCGGAGAGCTCTGTTAACCAGGCTCCTAAAGAGGATGAAGTATGACCTTCAGAAATCCATAAAACTTTAATAAAACCATCACAGGTAGAGAAATTGTTTTGTCAGCTGTCCTGCGAAGGATCATTTCTAAAGGCAGCAATGGGTACAAATCCATAGTTCTCTCTGTCACTCTTCATTTTTTTATACTTCTTCATTGCCTATATTATGTGCATTTCTCTCAGGTTTTAATACAATCTGTTTTAGACAAAAAGGCTGAAGAAATAGTATTGCCAAGGTTTTTCTCTTACCTTTATAAGTTTCAAGTACAGAAGTAATTTTTGTTTATGTATAGAAGAACTATTTTATGCATAAAAAAAACAACAATCATTAAAAAGGAATATTACTCTTAAAGTTTTCAACAAAGTCAAGAGTGCCTCACTGAAGTTTTGAAGAAATACTTAAGAAATTTGCAGAAGAAAAAATCACAACAACATTAAAATGCTTCAAGTAAGAAGTTTTTTCAGTAAACTAGGTAAATATTTGTGATATACCATTCAAGTTTACACATCATTACTTTCTAAATTAGCCAAAGGTACATATTTGATCCTCCTGTTAAGAAAACTATTTTCTGAAACGGAATAAATCAGAGTTATATAATTTATTAGTTCTGAGAATTTCTTCTTTTAAGCCAAAGCTTTTGCTCTTCATTTTGTAGAAAGGAGCTTTCCAGAATTAAAAAGTACATATATAGTTTTAAATTTCTGAGATATACGCATTTTAATAATAACAAGCTTTGAGCCTGAGTAGTTATCATGACCCTAAAATGGAAGAATGAAACTGGAGCTCTTATACATTGCTATGTTAATCCACATATGAGTGTCTCTTCAAACATGCTTTTATTAGCTTCCAACTGTGAAATGCTAAAAAAATACAAGAAGTACACATATCTACATTAAGATTGAATAATGTAAAAGCTAAAAATATTCTAAAAATGTTTCAATCACCATTTAAGAAAGGTGTTCTAAGTCTCTCTATGTACACTGATACCATGACAGCTGTTTCACCTGTTAAGGAGTTCTCTGAGATGCAATACTAATCATAAATTATTTTATTTGAATTACAGTACTGCTAAGTGATGTTGCCCTTTGCTACTTTTGTACAAATTGAAAATATTTTCCATAAAATATTTGCCAAAGAACTGACAACCATGAAAATCGTCCTTTAGGACCCCAGTATTGTGCCTGGTAGATGTAGGCGTTGGGTTATTATGTTGTCTTCACCTGGTAATCAGTGACAAATCTCTACTGATTCTAGTAATTAGAGTGAATCTCTGTAGAAGTAACAGGGCATAATTAATTCCTCTGCCATAATCTCTTATTGAGTCATATTCTCTGAGCACTTCTACCAGGATGCAGCACTACTACCAGCACTTCTACCAGGATACCACTTTCTGCATCACTACATGGTGTACAAAGTTATCACTTAGAGTGCTTTTCTACAGTAACTGGAGACTGGAAAGCATCAGCTAAAATTCTTGCTGTACCTACAAAATACCTGGTGATGATCACAGTAGCATTTGTGCAGTGTTGTTCTTGTTTAGGGCTTTTACATTGTGAAAGCTCTAAAATCTCCTTATCTTTGCAAGATGCCTTAATTATACCTTGCAAAAAGGAGTTCCTTCTGAAGTGTATATGTAATGATTGCTTCCTCAATATCAATAGCACCATTAAATTTTTAACTGACTATATAAAATTGCTTATTTGCTAGTCTGTCTCTTTGGGTTTAGATTCCTCTCTATCTGATAAGCAGGTCATATCTATAAAATAGCTTATTTGCTAGTCTATCTCTTTGAGTTTAGATTCCTCTGTACCTGATAAGCTGGTGTCCTGGGGTGACCCTGTGAGGATTGTTGTTCTGTTCCCAATTGCTGTTCTGTTTTTATGTTACATGTTAAGTTCTGCACCTTTAGGACAGGTTCCAAGAGCGAAGGCGGAAGAAGCATCCGCAGATTGTTTTCAGAAGCAGCACTCACTGCCCCACATGCGTCTCTGAACTGCACTGTCTGCAGCGCAGATAGACAGCAGGACAGAGCTCTCCTTTGCTCTTAGTTAGTTTTTAGATGGCTGAGGCAGAGAAGTTCCCTGGACTGTGGCTTTCCTTTTTCCTTAGATCTGTTCAAACCTGTTCTGGACTGAACACCCAGAAAACATCAGGAGCTCACACCTGTGGCCCACCAGGGCCTGGGCCTCAGCACTTTCCAGTGCTAGAGGGACTGATAAGAGACCAAGCGAGCCCAGTTGCACTCCACGACTTTCTGAATTTGCCATCTCTTCAGAACTGCAAGAGGTTTTATTGTTTGATATTATTCATTTTTCCATGTTTGTGAATAATTTTCATGTTAAATAAAGAGGTTTTTTTCTGCTTTTCTCCAAGGAAATATTTTACTGAACCAGTTGAGGGAGAGGCAACTTGAATTTGCTTTTCTGGAGGGACCCTATTCAGGGGTTTTCTCTCAAATTTTCCCTAAACCAGGACCGCAGGTCATATTTATTTACTTTTAAATATTTTTTAAAGTAATTTTTGCTCTTTTAAGCTTTATTTCTTCCTCATATGTCATGAAATTACACAGAAAGCCTGTGTATTTGTGTTTTGCATTTGTGAAAAGTTTAAATTCTAACTGAAACCTAGAGTACTACTGAAAACCTAAAGGAAAAACATCCAGTGGGAGCATATTATCTAAATAAAACATATTGCAACTGTATTACCAGCTCAAACACAGACAGTGCAATTCATTTAACGATGTTCTAATCCCTAGTTGAGAAAACTAGCAAACCCAAAACTTACATGGGTGTTCCTGCTTTGTGCCTGTCAGGGACTATCAAGAATTGTCACTGTAATGAAACTGACGAGATCATGTGTAAATTTAGTTATTATTTCATTGAGTGTTTGAATTGGAGAAAAATTGTTAATGGAAAAGCAAAATAAACTGTTTCAAGATGATGTAAGCATTGGGAAGAAAGCTTTATCTATAGAAGTTGTCATATAAAAAAAATCACATTTTCAATAAGCTTATACCTTAACACAACATATTTCTTTTTCCATTGGATACCTCTTCTCTCTCTGATTCTTTAGTTCTAGTTAAATTGTTTTGGGTATTTTTAAGAGGATTTTACATTTTTCTATTGCAGTGGCTGCTCCTGAAAGAGAAGTGGTGCAGTGAGGCCATACAATCTAACTGGTATTGACGTTGAAGCACAGCCTCTGGTGATCTGAATGGATCAAAAGTACAATTAGCCCAGGGACTCTGATGTGTGCACTTCCATAATTTGCAGCTTGTGGAGAAAAGAAGAAATGAACATCTCCACTTTCTCATCTGCAAAAGGAAGATAGCAGTTTTATATGCCTGTTTCTCCAGAGATACTGCAGATGGACTATGATGATCTAATTAATTTGCAGCAGTGTACATTGTGTGGTATAATGTTCTTAAAAACTCTCTATAAAATATCGATCTTCTTCATACAAAAAAACTGTAGCTAATAATACTACATTATGGGAATTTTCATATGAACAGTCCACTGAAGCTGCAGGCTTGCACAGAAAACACTACTGCAAGATTCAAGTCTATTTGTCATAGCCTTGAGAGACGTGTATCCTCCATGCTTTAAGGGGAGGGGAAAATGCTTTTATCATTAAAAAGTATATTTGATATCATGTGATCATCTTAGAATGTGGTGCACAAATATTCTCCCATTAGAAGTTATTTTTTTCTCTAGAGAATCTCTTGTATTACACTTAATTATTATTAATTAATTAATTAATCATTAATGACTAGGCAATATGTTGTTTACTGCATTTAAAAGCCTAAGTAGTCATCTTCCAGAGATGTTCTATACTATATTCTGTACTTCTTAATTCATGTTTTACATTTAAAGGTGTATCGAAGCATTAGAAAAGATATCTTTAAAAAACCTTCAGTTAAGATCATGGAATGTATTGTGAAGTCCTGTAAAGAGGTAGAAGCAAAAATTAATATCTGTGCTTGGCAGAAACTTGAAATGACAAAATTACCCCAGAAAAAAGGGCGATTTTGGCATTTTTAAACATAGAAATTAACTTTGCAAAGCTATGGTTCAAAAAACAAGACTACTGTGTCTTTATGCATTAAAGGGAACGCTTACTGAATCAAGAATAATGGATTACCATGATATTAGAGTTTTGGAGTTTATGATTACTATATTTTTTCCCTAGTACTTTTCTGAAATATTATGTAGGCTTTCTATCCTTGCTTTGATTAAGTCTATTATTTCTGTGAAGTTGAAAACTTTTATGGTGAGCAAATCCTTTAAGACATTTTTAATGGTATATAATCATGTGAGAATGCCAAAATGCCTGGATCTCACTAGTCTATTGAGGTTGTTATGAAATACTCAGTCTGAATTAATTTTTCTATTAATTTCTAGTGTGACTCAGCTGGGTCACCTATTATCCTATATCTGGCAGTAAAACCTTAGCATCTACAGAATGCTGATATGTCTGCGTCTACAGATGCTTCCAAATTTACAATACTTTATAACAACTTAGTCTTTAATTACTTTAGATAAGGAAGAAGGCAAGGAATCTTAGGTAAAAATTGCTAGACTGTAGTCATGACTTAAATATTACTGAAATCAAGACTGTGGCCTTGTGCACATACTTAAGTACTATTTACGTTTCAGAAATTTTCTTGCATTGACTTAAAGGTGTTTGTCTGGTTTTGTTTGAATATTGATGCCTTGTGAAAACTTAATCCTGTGATCAATTTGTGACTATTTGTCTGCAGAATAAGCAAATTTAGGACTTAATGAAACTGAAAAGTTTTAGGATTCCCAAGCCTGAATTTGAGTAAATTTATGTATCAACCTTGAAACTCAGCGTGCCAGTATGCAGGCCAGAGGCAAGTGGTTTTCTAAATATGAAACTATTGCACATAACTTCTGATACAGTGTTCTATGTGTTCTACAAATCAGTCTTGAATTCACAAGTTTGTTTGTATAACCAAAGCACAGATGGAAATTATGAACTTGTAAATTTAGAGTATGATGCAGAAGGCTGGAGAAAACATTTTAAGAAACTAATCTACATTTCATGTGTTGCCTTAACTATCATGATTATTTCCTTGATCTCACAGTATCCATGTATAAAATGATTCTCTCCCTCTTCAGAGGGAGACTATGCTGAATTCATTACATGGGTCATTTAACTAGAACACCTGTAAGTGTATCCTTTTATGAAATGAAAACTGAAAAAAATCTGCTTAGAGTTCTACAGAAGGTCAGGAAAAGCCCCTACACTTTAGACTACTTATAGTAAGCTGAAAGTAAAATGGCCCAAAAATTCCTGGTTCCATTCAAAACTCCATCTTGTAACTTTGTAATATTCAGCTATTGTAGCTGAAATTAAATCCAGGCAGATCCAACTAGACACACTCCTCTCGTCATGTATGTGAACTTGTCTTATGAACCTTCAAGTGGAAAGGATGAATGATACTCTCAAATTTTATAGTGGTCAGATTTGGAGATGGGGATGGAGGCATAACTCCATCAGTGTCACACCTAGAGGCCCTTTCCTTCAGTGTCCTTAGACTTGGGCTAGATCTCAAAATTGTAAAGGAGTAAAAATCCCAGTGTTCATTCACATACTGAAAAAATAATGTAGAATATTAAAAAAACCCCACAGAAACTGTGATTTCTACATTATAGATGGTTTCTTTTTTTATTTGCGTTTGTTCAATGGATGAACAGTCAAGAAGTCATCTTCTCAGGTCATTGAAATGCAGCCTCTAAAATACAATTTACTATACAGTGACATGCTGGCTCACTTTCACTGTGCTTTGAAATATGAGTGACAGGCACAGAAAATTTTTCAGAGCAGCACTAAAACTATGATTTCTTTAGGTACCAACATTGCAAAGTCAGGACAATTAATCCTAGTTCAAACATCACCATCCACAGCATGGATTTTTGTGGCTGTTACTAAGGTAACCTAATTGTTGATGAGTATCCACAATGAAGTCCAATATATCTCCCAATCCTCTGATCTTAAAATCTTACACAGAAATAGTTTGAATTTGCTTGTGTCAGGGAAATAAGCATGACTAAATGCAAAGTATTGCTGTGCTGCCTTGCTTCTTAGGCATCTAGAGCCTCTTTTGAGTAATATTGCATGTACCAGATTCAAAATGAAGGCCACATGCAAAACTTCAGCAGACTTGAAATCTGTCCCTTCTGTAGATAACTTTCTCTATGATATGCTTCTTTATACTGCAGTTCTGACATAAAGCTCAATATGCTTCTATTTCTTTTGCTATTATTAACTTCTTTTCCTCAGAGGTTTTACTTACCCTCACACAAAAGAAAGCTGCCTAAGAAATATATAAAAATGTTCAAATTATTTAAAAATACAACTAATTGTTCTTTTGATCCTCCAAATCAACTTATTCATTAGTCATTTTATTAATAGTTAATTTTAGTTATTTTAGTTATTTTTTTTAATAATACAGCTTTTTTATAAATGTCATTACCCTGATGCCTCACTGAAAAAAGTAGCAAAGTAAAACTGCAAAATGTACTGTTTTTTTCTTATGCTATGCTGTTGTAAGATATAAGCTGCACAGTACTAGAGCTCTTAGAGCCAATATAAAAATTATTGTTCTAGAGGATCTCCTATGAAGCTCTTAAGTCACAGAATTGAAGTAAAAAAAGTGTTTGAGTGATTTCTGTTCTTTTGCTCCAGTGGATGACTTTTCAATGCAAAATCAGTCATGCTACTTTTTAAGTTCTTCAGTGTTCCTCAAAATAAACTTTTGATAATATGGAGCTTGTCATTTTAGTGTTTTAATTTTGTGGCTCGGGTGTTTTTTTTGAGCAAGTGACATCACAAATTCTGTCTGTTTTATTCAAAACTTTTTTAAATGCAGGATTTGGCCCCACAACCACTCCCTCTCATCTTCTGCAGTCTTCTTTCATCTAGTGCAATTTGATATTACTTTATTCAGTCTGCCTGTCAGGCATAAAGAATGCAAATTTCTATCAAAAGCTGTTAGAGGCTAACTTGCCAAGTAGGATTACTCGCTGCCTTGATTATGATTTCAGTGGTGTTTACCATACATTTTACTTAATGGAATTTCCTGGTTCTCATATTTTAAAAGTAATACTTTATTCAGCTGAGATTGTTTGAGGTTGTCAGAAGACCTATGATTTGACAACTTCTTGGTCAAGTGCTCATCCACGTACCCAGTGCCCACTGTTCCTATTTATGGTGTGAACATATGTATGTTAAAAAGCTGGTTGCTGCCCGACTTTTTTGCAGTGAATGCGAGAAGGAAGGTAGTGAGGTAATTTAAACTCATGGTTATAAATTACTGGTCTCTTGGCAAATGAGTAGGGACACATCGCACCTCTGTAAAGAGAAGTATGCATATTAATGAGTGCACAGCTATTTAATTTGCTTGGTTGTCCCTTGACTGAGCTGAATCATTTCAGTTACAGCAGAAAAAACTCAAGCAGATTGTTTTTTTATAAAACATGTAAAAAGCAAGGAAAATTGTTGAAATTATATCTAGTGACATTCAACAGCAGTATCAGTGAATATTAACGTTCTTTTGTAAACTTAACCAAAAAAAATATAGTTAAAATAAAAAAATAAAGTTAATTCTGCTGCTGTAATGTTGGTGAAGCACTTTCTCAAGAACTCAGTGTCTACCTCTACACAAATGTCCTAACTTGTCTATGTTCTCTCTGAATGTTAATAGAAAAGCAGTTTCTGCAATATTAAAATTCTCTTGTGGCCAGAGAGCAGATGGTCTAGTCCCTGCATTTTCCTCTCTTTTTTCTATGATGAAAATGCCAAAAAACTGTGTTTCACCCAGTATTTAAGAAATATACAAGCGTACAGCCGAACTGCTGTTGCATAGCGAAAGGCTCTGGTATGACTGTCAGTGTACCTCCCTCTGTGCAGGGAGAAGTCCACAAGCATCTGATGGGTACCTTTGTCAAGGCAAATCTGTCCAGCTCTACTGTTTCCAAAACTTCCTCTAGATGTATTTGAAGAGCAGATGATATCCTGAACTAATACTTATTCTTTATTAGTCTAGATGCAGCTCGGAAGAAACAAACCTCATGTTCACTCAACTACTCAACACAGCAGAAATTCCTGGTACAGTATGAGAGTATTGCACTTGATATATTCCCAAGTTAGTTTTCCATGGACTGGCCATCCACTACGGATACACTGCTATTTATTGGTATAATATGAAATAAAAGGGATTTTAAACAGAAATATCCTACCAAAAGACCAACAGCAAGCCTTGTTCCAGATTATAGTACTATTTGTGCTCATTGAGAGAGATTAATACAAGACCTTTAAAGACCTAAAAAGAGGGGGTGAACGCAATAGTTACTGAGCTCATTGGTACAGGAAAGCAGTAGCACTCGAAGATTTTTATGTAGTGGCCAAATGGATTATCAAGACATCAATATTCTTTTTATATATTGAGGCCTTTCAAACTCTGACAATTACGGGCAAAACAGGTTAAAGTGTCAATCTAAAATACTTCAAATCATTTCTGTATCTCAGAAAAGTTAGAACTAAACTTATGTTCTCTTATTTACCAAGTATGATTTTTGATTTTGTTTTTTAATCTTTCCAACCCTACTTAAAGGACTTTCAAAATACCTGGTGAGATAGTTAATTATTTTTCAAGAAATCTCAGAGCTTGCCAGCATGAAGAAGTCAGTGTGTGATAGTTTGTAGTCTGAATTTGCAGCCTTGCACCACACTAGAGCACTTAAAACAATCTTAATTTGTGGGAAGAACATGGCTAAGAAGAAAGCATGGTGCAATATGAACCTGAAGTTGGGATCACAACAGGAACAAGCCTGTGGAGCTCAATGTAGAACACTGAAAATTCATGTATCATCAGTCTCACTGGTAAGTAACATCATTTAGTAGACACCTGCAATAGTTGTATACTGTTTATGTTCTTGCTTTCTTGTCTTTCCAAATGCTGGTGTTTGTTAAAATTATCCAATTTTTTTCATTTTTGTCTTGATCCCTTTTCAGTCTCTAAAATTCAAATCTGTGTATGCTTTTCTGCAAAGATGCTGTAGGTGTTTCTCCATGGACTAAGAACATGGAGCAGCATTGTGGTAGTATATCAGTTAATCAGCTCTGTTAAAAGCTGATTGTTTTAACTCTGCCTGTACTAACATGGGTTGCGAGAGGTAATGTACTATTCTCTGCCACAGGTATTTATCAGTTGTCCCGGTTATAGAAGACAGGTATCTGTTAAGGAAGGCAGGAAGCTCCCTTGAAGTGAAAAAAAAAAAGAACAAAAATGTAAGCCTTGCCCTTTTCCCTCTGAATTGTTATATTTTGAAAAACAAGGGGCTCTCAGGCAGAGATATGGGAATAGGAATAACAGTTCTTTACTAATGTGTATAATAGGGTAAACCAACAACGATAACTACAGTATTGACAACAGAACAGAACAGGGACC
>VWYI01023188.1:0-30136 GCA_013399455.1 Anthoscopus minutus
AAGAAAGAAAGAAAGAAAGAGAAAGAAATGGGCACCGAATTCTTTTTCTTTAAAGTAAAGCAAAACATCACCCTACAAAGTAAATCTTGGCTAATGACAACATGTGAATCATCACTTCCTGCAAAAACTGCTCAAGAAGCAGTGTTACAGTGTGATTTCCTGAGTAAATTACTGAAAAGTAGGTATCATGTGCAACTGCTACTTCTGTTGCAATTATTATTACACTACCCTTATTTTGGTCCAAGTGGATCTGCAGGCAGGACTGAAGTCTGAAAACGGGATCCCATCAGAGATTTCCCATGCCTCCTCATTTTACCTAACATCTGTCTGATCTGCCTCTGGCATTAAAAGGATCTTCTTCAAAAAGGTATTTCTGGCATGAAAACTGGGGCATTAACTCCATATAGAGGAGCCCGAGTCCATCTCTGGATCATGCCAAACCAGGAAGGCAATCTGAACTCCACTGTGACATAAAGGACATTCAGGTCTCAGTGATGAGTCTAGTATGGGTCTCACAATTTGGGGCTATCAGCAGTTCCAGAGGAAATGGATCACAAGAGAGGGGAGCTGGGAGGAGAAAGCTTTTCACTGACACGGGATCACACAGGACCCACACCAGGAGACCCATTGCAAGAGTGGTCAAAGTGGATACCAGTGTTCTGTGGGGCCTCTGGGTTAATCCATTCAGACAAAGCAAACCCAGAGCCCAAGTATCTGCTGCCCAGTGAAGTTAAAGATGAGAAATCAAGTTGTTCCCTTCTCTCTGCAGATCACATGGAGAAGTACAATTTTCCCCCACCTCTGAGAAGCCTGTGACCATTACCGATTCCCCAGGGAAGTGACATGGGGCACAGCCTGTCCTGGAGCAGGAGAATAGGGGACCCCCTATTCAGAGAGGTAACAATCAGCAAAAAGCTTCCTTGGGGCACCACCTGCACAGCTGCACTCCTGGTAGTTCTGCTCTTTCTGAGGCCAGGAGGCAGCCACCACTGCTCTGTGGCAGCAGTTACACAGCTGGGGCACAGATACAGCTACTGTTTTTGGCAGGAGCACATGCTCTTGCAGCTGTGGAGATGCCTCACTTCATCTGCTTGAGACAGTGGAGAGAAGTAGCACAGGAATGAGGAATGAGAAACGGAGAAAAAACTGTGGGGAATCAGAGTGGGATACCACCAGCATCTGCCAAAATAGGAGTTTGCAAAGGGCATTTCACAGAGTAACCTCAGAAATTATTGTAAAACTGTTATCAGTGTGGTTCTGTGATCTTGGCTGGACAGAGAAGTGATGACACAGAAATCAATGACAAAGTTTCCCACAGTGTCAGTTACATGAGGTTCACAGCACAGGAGAAAGCTGAAGATCATTCTGCAGGAAAGCACAAACCTCTACATCACGAGCAGTGCTGAGCCCAGCTTTTCAATTTGTGCACCCTGCAATTATGATACTCCTTGGTTAAGAGAAAACCTAGCTAGCAATAATGGATTACACGTGTTGTTTGGGATTTGATTTTGTCCTGTCCTACGAAGTCAGAAAAACTATGAAGGACTTATCATTCAGAAATAATGTAATTCACACTCCAGGAAAATCAAATCCTACTGCAAACATTTAAAAATAAATATGATCTTTTTCACAATATGCATTTTAACACAGGAACCTAACCTTGGCATGTCCCGATATACCAAGTTCTTCCAAAACTAAAGGTTCTCATTACCTTTCAGGACCAGCCCTCAGTCTCTCCTTAATGTTCATACAGAATTTTCTTCCCTTTTTAGGCTTATTTTTGTTTTTAACCAAGAGCCAATTAGACAGATTTTGAATAAGGTTGGAGGGCTTTTTGTTCAAATGAGAAATTTTTAGTCCCTTGAAGTGTAATGGGTTTCAATAGAAATCCTCTCCTGCTGTGCATTGATCAGCTATTGATTGGTGAGGGTTTAAACTAAATTATCACTGCCAAATAAAAGACTTTCAGGATGAAGGAACTGAGCTGAGCACAGTGTTATATGAAAAGTAAGCCAATCCTTTGTGATGGAATCGAAAGGTCCTGGTCACTTTTGAAGAAAAAAAAAGTTAATTG
Organism: Anthoscopus minutus; assembly: GCA_013399455.1. NCBI lineage: Eukaryota > Metazoa > Chordata > Aves > Passeriformes > Paridae > Anthoscopus > Anthoscopus minutus. Next base: position 2,075 of record VWYI01023188.1, read on the forward strand.
AAAAATTCCTTAAATAGGTAACAGCTCTGAAAGTCTGCTTTACATAAAAGATATGAAATCACAATCAGCCGACAGAGAGAAAAGGATCCTGCAGCTCAAGTGGCTTTTCTCTCTAAATGATGCTGATTACTTTCCCATTCATGGATGACACAGAGGGATGGAAATTAGTCATTTCAGAAGAAAGGCCTAATGACAGCTGAACTTGTGGGTGCTGAGGCAAGTTTGACGATTGGCTCCTCAAGACAGAAAGTTAAAACAAAAGAACTTCCTATTGGGTGGAAAGATTTATCCCAAAACTAGCAGGAAAACAAATATACAACCTTAGTAAGGTTTCAGATGACCTGGGTTTTAATTTTTGCTTTCACCAGCAATCATAGGAGTTTCAAATGTTGAGGAAAGAGCAAGGGAAAAGAATTGTGTTGACCACACAAAACTGACAAATAAAAAGAGTTCTCAAACAAGCCATTCTCTTTCACCTTGGAAATTAAAAGAATGGATCTTTCTGAGACAGATGTGGAAGGTCAGAGCTTCATCCAGCTGTTAGAACTTCAATCAAATACATGTACTACAGAGGCACTAAAAATCTCTTGGCAACCTCCGTATAAGTTAAAAGGGAGCTCAGTATTCTTAAGGATAGACCAGATCTTTGAGGAGGTAAATACCTGTATCTCAACATGGATTGCACTCTGCCAGAGTCACAGTGCATTTTAGTCACTCCAAAGACTCCAAAGCTGCAATCTCATATTCCCACTGGAGCACAGACATGTCTTATCTTGCCCACATCCTTGACTACATTCATTTCTGTCTCTCTGCTGCAAAGCCCACCAGTACCACCCTGGACATGGCTCTGCCTTCTCTGCTGGGCAATGTCTGTTGTCAGTCCCCAGTATGTCTTTTTATGAGGCAGGTGGCGTGTACCGAATATTGAACATCTTTCTTCTCCTATCTAACAGTAATATGGAATAGGATCATTCAGCCAACACATTTAAACATGTCATTTTATTGCAAAGTTATTTCAGGAGAACAAATCTATAACCCTGTTTGCAAGATTTCAGTACCTCAAAGTCTAGGACTCAGGACAATCTTTTTCCCATTTCTGAACAGCTGGCTCCACAACTCAAAGTAGATTCTAAAACACCATCATTCAAATTCATATTTACAGGGCTCTGTAGTACCTGATTTAGGGATTATTTTAGTATGTTATCCATACCTCTGGAAAAGAAAGGTCTGATTTAGTTCCACAAAAATTGACTTTCAGTCTGGCACTTTGTACAACAAAATCACATGCATTTCAAAATTTCAAAGGTGTCAGAGCCAACCTGTTTGCTTGGTTTCCTTTAGCCATAGGAACTATCTGTCTAGTAAAAGGAGCCTCTTTGATTATGCTACTCTGTAGACATTTAGCTGCCAGTAGCTGTAAACTTAGTGCTTGCCCAGATTGTGATACAAATATTTCCTCCAGTAAGATCCAGCAGAAGCCTGCCATATAGCAGGGCATTATAGCAGTAACAGGAAAATACTCCTCTCTCATAACTTTGCCAGTACCATAAATATATCGGTCAAAGCCAGAGGCTTCCAAAGAATACTAAAAAATGTCATAAACCCCTCAGTATTGTTGCTGCAGATATCTTGAATGTTAATATCCCAGAAGAGCCTTATCATTCATAATAAAAGACTGGGTAGCATTCATATAGGTAATCTTTTTATCCATACAGGTCTCTACTACTTTTTTATTTCTTTTATTTATTAATATCCCAAAGATGTGAATTCCATTAAATAATCACCTGTGCATCAGGAAAGCACAAGCTGTGCTTTAGGCAAGCATGCATTGAACCAGGCTTGAGAGAAAGGTAACTAGAAAAAATGTAATCTTTTCTGATAATCATGAGGTCAAACTAAATTTTCTAGTTGTTCCATCTGACCCACAGCTCTGTGGAACAATTTAGCATAAAAAAATCATTCCCTTCTGCTCATTTTACACCCTCTACCTTTTAACGGAGACAATTCATTTTTCATGTACTCTGTGTGCTGAGTAGGAAATAACATCTATCTCCAGTGCAATCTTCCAGTGAAAACACTGATTTCCCCCATTTTTGTTTAAGTAATTACAATGGAAGATTATGTTGGATAATGAAAGCGCAGGTTTTTTACCCTTTCAGTAGTGATGAGTCACCTGGCCTTAGAAGAAGTAGACCTTAAGGCAAATGAATTTGATGATGCCAAAGACAGCAGTCTGAGAGAAGGAAAACATACAAAAAGGAGACTGCAAATATTTTCTTTCCCTGCTGAGAACAAAGTATCTTCTTCATTCTTGCTCATCTCAGCATATTTATGCAACAGACAGATTAATAAATTAAATAGTACCATCCTAATCTCCAGTCTATCCCCAGCATGGACAGGATGAATTTTAGAATTAGAAGAAAAAACCTCTAACGAGGATGCACAAGTTTATCATCCACATAGCAAATATCAACAAAATCATGTCAAGTAAAATCTGATGGTTTTATTGGAGGACCTGATTTGACCCACAACCCATTGCCAGGTACCCTGTTATGTCTCTAGGGAATCAATGCTTTGGGTGGCCAGGAAGGTCCACTGGCCTGGAAAGTCAGGGTGCTGGAGCAATGCTGGGTGTCTTCCCAGAACACTCCACATAAGCCTGGGGCTAGAGTTTGAAAATAGAAATTCAATAAAGAGAAGTCAAGTCTCACCTCTCCTGCACCTTGAATTTCAGAACCTACATTGTATGTGTCAAAGTTTCAGATTACAAGCACCTTACTGTCAGACTTTGGCATCTGACACAACATGCCTACTGGGCATGTTTTTCAGACTCCAGAAACTCACTGAGCAGATGAAGAATAATTTGTTTAACCATCCACACTACTCCTTTGATGTGGGTATAATGAAAATGTCAATTTCACAACAGAGAAAACTGAAGAACAGAAAAAATATCACATACCTAAGGTGAGGAAATCAGCATCATAGACAATGCTAGAATGCAGATCCTCTAATTACTGGACTGTATTCTTCTAATTGCCAAATAAACCCACAACCCTAGCACTGGAACGATTATATCGTCATCACCATCCTGTTTACTCAACAACCCAGTAATAAAGCAATGACTGGGAGAAAATACATTTTGGTTTTGTAAAATTATCTCAGAGGTTTGACATGTCCTCACTCAGAGACCTGTAATAAGTTCAAACCACTCCTAAAACTAAAATCTGAAACAAGCTTCTGAAAAGGAATCTGACACTTTCTGAAATGAACTGTTCATTTACATTCCTTTAATGATGTGACTGTATTGAATGCAATGCACTAAGCAACCCATGCAAGAAAGCTCATTTACACTTCCAACTTTGTTTTTCCAAGGGAGCTGTATTATTTACCTCCTCATTTCCTTTGGAGCATTTACGATGGGAGCTATAAGCTAAACGTTTCGGGCAATACATGTAAGATGAAAGGTGACCAAATATATTCAAGCAGATAATAAACAGAGAGCATTTGTAAGTGAAAACAACCAGCCTGGCATGAGAGAGAGGGAGTGTGGGAGAGAGGGAGAGAGGAGGGGGGGGCGGAGGAGAGAGAGGGAGATAATGCAGTGGGTTTAATAGGAGGCTTTTAACATTTCCTGTTCGGGATTGGCTGGCTTATTAATGATTTAAGCACAAATTGAATTAACCAAATATTGAACATATGTTCTTTTAAACTCTCTTCAATCTACCAGAGCCTTGCACGAGCGAGCTATGCAGCCAAGCTGTTCAAGAAAGGGGGAGGATGACAAGGGGGTATTAAGGGTGATTGGGTAAGTAAAACATAACCTGAAGGTGGTCAATTTAATGCTGTGTTAGTGGCCTGAACTTTCAGTTCCCAAAGGGAAAGGATGATTAATGCCACCACCAAATGTATACCCATACCTGACCCTGATCTCATCAAATCCTGCTGCCACCATCTGCTGTTTTTAATTCCTCTGCAATATTTGTATTTGCTACCTCCCTCCTACAAAGAGAGGGAGAAAAAAAAAATGTTCCCTGCTTATGAATGGTGTGATCTGGTTGTACTGGCTGAACGCTGGCCAGGAGGCATCTGTTGCTTATAGTCCTGACAGCATCTGCTACTATTTCTCACTTTTCCCAGCATGCTGTGAGATATGGTTTCTCCCAAAGGTGGCCTTTGTATGCACCATTGTCAATTCCATCATTGTCTAACACAGCCTGTTCCCACGATGCAGTGGTAGTTATTACCACGCTGCAAAACCTTTTCTTGCAGGCTATCTGTAATCTAAGATATTGTGTGATTGAGTTATGCAGTTAACCCTTTTCCTATGCATCAAACCATTAAAATAAAAGGAAACAGGCTGGACCATTTTGGTAGGAAAAGCTTCAGAGCTTGCAATGGATGGGAAAATGACGCAGATTTTTTTTTTGTTAGGTTGCTTTAGTTTGGAGTTTGTTTTTTGGGGTTTTTTTGCTTTTAAAATAGTGACAGTTTGGCACTAAGTCAATGTTTAAAAAACAAACAAAGATACAAAAAGCAAAAAAATGCCCCCAACTAGCAGTTTTAATTCCTTTAAAAATACTATAAAGGATGCATTGTTTTTTCTCCTGATTCCTGATACGGCTATTAAGCATTGTAACCAAATGTGTGAATGCTATTATTTATGTGTCTGATCTTTAAATACCCTCTGCTAGTGGGATACAGGCTGAGACTTCTGATGGACATAGGCGTCCCAAGCTGTCATCTTGCCTTGTCCTTCTGTCAAACAGTTAGTGTGTCAAGCACTTCTCCTGGGAACTTTCAGAGTATGAGACTGGAAGCACAGAACGATCCTGTCTCCAGAGAGCCACTTTTAACTCACGACAATATCCTTGGTGTCAGCTCAGAATAGCCCACTATGGGGCAAGGAGAAAGAAAGCGCAACAGATGTTACTAGTAAAACCATATTTACTATTCGGTAAAGTTACTGCCCTTACGTACCTTCTGACCAAAACCCACTTAAAAGACAACCAGGTTCCTAGCAGTTGGATTTTTTAAAGTCAATTCTGTTCACATAAATCTTCACACAGAGAACCAATGCTATTAAAAGAGACATCACACCTCTCATATGTAAGCGTCTCTCCCATTCTCCCTGAATCATCTGTGACACTATGGACTTTCAAATAATATAGCTATCACCTACATCTGTATTTATGGCAATTTCTCTATCCACACAATATTTATATTGCAAATATCTCTTCCCTATCATACATAAATCACAAGCGATGTTTTATCTCCCCAAATGTATTCATGCATCTCTTATCCTCTTTTTTTCCTCTTCAACTTTTCATTAATTTGGAGCTACTTACTAGACATAAAATCACACTTAATCCCCTCAGAGGTACTTTTAAAATTTCATAGTAGTTAAAGTAGTTAAAGTAACTAAGGTGGCTGACTCTGAAAGTAGTAATGATAATTAGCTGAATTTTTAAATCCATTTTAGTGCTGACCAAAACACCAGAGAGAAGACAGAGGAAAAGCAACTATGGAACTTGTGAAGCAGGCTTTTAAAACTAAGCCCTCCAACCCCCAAATCATCTCTCCTTCTGCCTAGTCTCAAGGACCTGTCAGACAGTGCAATACAGCACGTGGTGACGAAGCAAATATCAGAGAACCATTTACAGGACTGCATTTGGCAACTGTTTCCCTTAGTCTCATTTGTATTTTATTTTGCATCATCTCTATTACATATTTGGGTGGAAACATACTGAGGAAAGGAAAAGTTGTGGCATTTAATATCTCTGTGATTCCTATTTTAAATGGGGATTCATGCTATTTTAACGGTGTTCTCACACTGCCAGCTCCAATAAGACAAGTACAATGCCAGCATGGAAGGAACATGAAGAACTAGTACTGTACAGACACACTACTCTCTTTAGCACCAGATCACCTTGCCTTCACACATTTGCAAGTTATTTAGGGTCCATTTTCAGTTTTATCATAAATTTAAATGAGGACTTTTGATTTAGAACTGGTTTGTGTTCTCTCTGTGCATGTAACAAGTTTAGGCAGAATAAGGGCACTTTACAGGCTAAGCCTGTGTGTTGATATTAGACAACAGATCTTCCGAGTTCCTGCTGGTTAAGACCATTTAACATACATTACTGGATCCATGATCAAGGTCCTCTCTGCAGTCTGAAATCCTATTTCCACAGGCAACAGATAACAAAAACATGTCTGGGTAACGCGCTTGCAGCTTTTCTACCACTAAAATGAGATGAGCTTGAGGAGCACAGACTGAGACCCTGGACTTAGTATCTAGTCTGCACAATGGCTACAAAATCTGAACAAGTTCATTTGCATGGAGAAATTCATTATTTCTTTTTTAGAAATGGAGGATGAGAAAGTGTGCACATGAAGGAATTCACACATACAAACTGTGTACGATCCACTTTTATACAATTTTATATCCATAGGCAGAAAGCAATGAAATTATCTTAGCAGCCAGAAAACACTATTTGTGACATTGAGCAGGATAATAACATACAAATGCTCTGACCGATAGATTTGAAGCTATAGATTTCTTCCCAGGTCGGCAGGGAGAGCTAAGTTGCTGCAAAACTACCACCTACCCTTCCTGAATCTGTAGCTCTCTGAGGCACCACTGTATCCTTTGCTATTGCCATTAAGATACGGGATCCTTTACTGACAGCTTTTTTTGCAGAAGGACCCATGTCTTTATCATTTCCTGTAACGAGGTGAAACAAGGTAAGACCTTGGTTTATGAAGGGCACTATGACCTTCCTGAGACCTTCAGTAAAACACAGCAAATGTGATGCGAGGAGGCACATAAGCACTGCTTTCAACAGAAAGAAATTTGCACACTAATAGCACAATATGGCTTCAACGAGCCTTGCTGAGTACTTTTTCCATGTTCAGGTCAACCACATAGACTCTGATGCTCTTCATTTTCACCACTCTCTGCTGGTGGCCTGGCTGAAGCCAGCATATGGCTCCTGTGAGAGGGGCCAGCCAGGGGCGCAAGCCCCACCTGAACTAGCATCAGTCAGCCTGCCAACAGCTGCCCTGAGTGAAGAGCAACACTGGCACACTTACAGAAAAACCTGTGTATAAATGTTTTCACGTGTCAGGAAATACTGCAGGGAGGCAGCAGTGATTTTTTTTCTCCCTGTTGTTCCAGCAGCAGGAACAAGTATGGACAAAATTCCTTTTAGGATGGGTGTGCAGGGTATTTAGGTGAGGAGCTGTTGCCTCTCCTCCTCCCTGAAGCATTGCTGCCAGCACCTCCGTTTGCAAACTCGAGAAGGGCCCCGGCTGTGTGCAGGCAGGTTCGTATGGCAAGCGAGAGCTGCTGCCTGCCCCTGGTCACCCACTGTTCGGTGTGGCTCCGGCTCCCGCCCCGCCAGACAGAGCTGGAAACACAGCACAGCAGCGGCAGGAGAGGCCTGTCCTGGATAGGGAAGGGGTCACAAGCAGAGCAGATCACGGGTCATCGCCCACCCCACCTCGGCAGCGGCCGCCCAGGTGCTCGCCCCAGGTCTCCACGCCATGAGCCACTTCCTTCCCATCGCCCATAACGCGTCAGCCTGCGGCCTTCACCCGGCCACTGCAGCAGCGCCCAGCAGCGGGGCCGGCCGCCATCCTTCCTCCGGGCTGCTCTGGCCTTTCCCGGCCTTGCCTGGCCTCTCGCCGGCCTTCCTTCCCCGGCAACAGCGGGGCGGCAGCCAATGGGGCCATGGCGGGTCAGGGCGGCACGGTGGCGGCCCCGGCGGCGGCGGCGCGGGCCTTTGTGCGGGGTTGCAGGTGACCACGGCGGGGGAACAAAGCGGGGTCAGGGCGGGAGCCGGGTCCCTTTTCTCAGGCCCATGTTCTCCACTCCTCACAATCTGTCTGAATTTAACTTGCCATTGAGGGCCCTGCCTGTAGAAAACAGCTTTATGTCGACTAATCCAGGCAGAAGTAAGGGTAGACACAGAGACAGGTTTGAAGGCGGGGACGTGGCTATTCTGCTGCTTTTTTTTTTTTTTTTAAATACCCCTTCTTTCCCCACTGCCTCCAGTGAAAAGTTTTCTGAAAAAAAAGGAAAAAAGGAAAAACAACACCCACCAAAAAAAAAAGTGGTGACAAGATTAATCAGCCCGTGGAGCTGAAACACATGCTTGACTTAAACAACCTCTTTGCTGTTATTAACAACTGCTCCAGCATTTCTCTTGTTATGCTAATGGTACAGATTAGAGTAAAATCTATTCCTTCTTTGCTGAACAGGCCAATTGATAGAGGCTGATCTATTTTCCTCCCCCATTTTAATTCTTTTTTTCTCCAGACACAAGTGTTTGCAGCAGCAAGAACAACAGAACATGAAAAAAAAATCCTAAAAAGCAAAACTGCATACAAGAGTGACTAGCCCCCACATTCACTAAAATCGCTAATAAATACAAATCTATATCATTCTCCACTACAGCCTGGAAATAATGTCTGAGCGTTGTAAGGTACTGACCACAAAAGACAGGAAATTCAACATCGTGTCTGATGTCTTGGCTTTAACTCATTCACTTTTTTTAACTTGCAGGCAACAAATGCCTGATAAAGGAGATGGCTTTGAGTAGTTTTAATACATTCCTTGGATGAAATATGAAGGAGAAGGGAGTGTTGCTGGCTAGTCCTGGAGAGGGCAGCTTAACTCAACACCACACCATGTGCTGGAGTGTCGTTCGGATGGAAGGAGATGGTCCCGTTGCCAATATAAATTGTAAAACCATTTGCTCTGTGGCATCAAGGGGAGCAGGGAGAGGCCTGCATGTCAGTCTGGGCTTGGTGGTTTGTGCCCCCTGTTAGCTTAGGCCTGACACTTAAGTGCTCTTTAGTTTTGTAGTGTTTCTTCCCACAGCTTTTTTGTAATTAAAGTCTGGTCTCTGTATCACAGGTAACAGCAAAGATGACATTGGAATCTATGAGTCTACAGTATGGTAAATATTTAAAAACCTAATATGCCTGACATGTCAGAGAGGAGCATTCAGCATGTAATAGCTGCTGAATTAGAATGACTGCACCATCAGCTTCCATTAGCAGCATGTGTATGGTATTTATATTAAACCCTTTATCACTTCCTCTGGATTTGAATTGTTCCTACTTAAATAAGTGGAAATATCATCACTCTGGTTTGGCATAATCCTAAATCAGCTTAAATCAGTGAGAATCCCCCCACTCATCTTGCTGATTTTCTAGATTTGGCCTGCCATTGTATACAGTGTATCTGTATACATCACTGCCAAAAGGTAAATATCTGCTGCTGCCTACCTCCTTCTTCAGCCCAGCCAAACCCAGTCACAGTTGGCAGATACTATAAACTCGCTCACTTTTAACATTCCATTACTTCAATGAGTCCATCCACTTGTGATGCCTAAGGTAACAACAAGCTGATCTGCCTGGGTCCAAAGACATTGAAGACAGTCCTGGCCCAAGCCTAGATTTGGAGGTCTGCACTTGGCTAGCACTAAATTTGGTTAGATTTCATAATTGCACAGAGTCAAAGACTACAGGGATTTCAGATCATTTGCTTTCACTTCCTGCATACCATATGTCATCATATTTTTCCCAGTTATTCCCATATTGAGCCTAATTACCTGTACTTGATTAAAACAGATCACCCATCAATGAGTTGAAATTAAAAAGAAAAAAAAAAAGGAAACGGCTACCTCCTGTGGTAGTTTGTGCCAGTATTTTAATGACTTTAAGTTTAAAAAACATGTACCTAATTTCTCATGTGAGTGGGCCTTGCTTCCATGTTCATTTTTGCCTGATTTGACCTTCCTGAGCCTGACATTTTCACTTTGTAAAAATATGTAGATTTCTTTGCAAATTTGTGTCTATATTTAATTTTTTGGGGCAATATAAACTGGTTGAACTCCTTAAGGTGTTCAGTGAAAGCCACTTGCTTGATCATTCTTGGCTATTAAGTGAGGATTGACTGCTGTCAGTTGCAAATCCTGTACAGGCACCCAAGGACTTCTTTGACCCTTTTGCCATAGCTCAAGCAATTTGTCCACTGTAAGTGCCACCCCTTTCCAAAATTGTCATATTTCAGGATGCAAACCCACTTTTACCAGGAGCAGCTCACCTATTTTGCTCCTAAGTATGCACCATTTTGGAGTTTTAAAGATGTTTTGTTTGTCTGACACACGATCACATTGCTCCGTATGAATTGCTGCGTCCTCAAGCATTCCACTTATCTTTTTATGTAAATTTATATTTAGAGGGGCAGTTTTTTACTCCAAGACAAGTACAATGAGGCTTGCATCTGGTTTTTTTCAAGCACACTAGGAACAATCTCATTGAAAGATAATTACCCAGGGACACCTTCTTTTCTATAAAGGCCAATGTCTAGCTATTGATCTGTTTATAAAAGCATCTGTTGTGATATTTTAAAGGATTTCATTCTTATTTAGTGTCCCATAGCATCAATGCTGTATGAAGTAGTTATATTTCCATAGTTATCTTTAAAAGTTGAAGTCTTCAAATCTCGTTAAAGGAGTTATCTGGCAAGTTCAGCTTTCTTCGGTGTCATTAATCAAAAAAATATTTCCATCATCTAATTCTTTATTGATTAAAATCTTTACAAGTTTAAGCATTATTCCCCCTCAGATAAATGGTAAACTAATTGGGTCACTGTTTCTTGAATTGTTCTACTTGCTGTCTTTGAATGTTTTGCTCTCTTTAAAGCTGGAGTATCCAGCTCTGAGGTGAATTTAAACTGAATGTCAACAAACTGAGGATTTCGTCAGTCAGTGGTTTCTGAATTTCTGTGTGCAAACTACTGATCCCTGATGTTTCATAAATGACTATCACTGAAAGATGTTGCCTTGTTTTTCTTCCAGAAGCTCAGTGTCTGAAAGGTACTTCTATGAAATAAGAGTACATCAGGAAAAGAACAAAAAAGGTGTGAAATACCTATTTTTCTGCATCCAAGTCAATTTTTGTAATCTTCATCTTTTAATATTTATCACATCAATAGGATTTCTTTTGTTCCTACTATAGTTTAAAAATTCCTGATCGTTGTCTTTAGCAAATCCAGACACTAATTTACTGAACTTTGGCTTCCCCTTATCAATTTTCTAGATTTTGTCCCTTATTATATCTTTTAGAGGAAGCTATTGGGTTTTAAGGAGAGTCATCACATTGTTCAGCACTAATGCCTCTTATAGCAAAAAACTGTGACCCAGTTTTATAAAAAGGGATGAAGACAACTATTCTTGCAAATCAATGAGGAAAGAGCAAAAGTGGCTATAGTTGCTATTATTATTATTATTATTATTATACATCATTTTTATTCCTAATGTTTCATCCAGAGACAGCGAAGCTCTTGTCGCAGCAGATAGTCAGGAAAAGCTGAACAAAACTACAGTTTCCATTTACCAGCGTTCACACAATTTGCTTTGGTCAACATACCATGCAATCCCTAGTTTACCCAAAAATAGCTTGTAGACAGAATTTGTGCCTAAAAATAAGTAAGCAAGGAAAACAAACACAGTAATAAAAAGACTTTGGTGATATATGTACATTTTTCAAAAAATTGCACAATATCTAGCAATAAACACTTTTTCAGGCTTGAAGTACTCCATCATTAGTTGTGCTGTGCATTGCTTCCTGGGTTATGTTTCTGTAGCATTACAGAATCCTGTTCGTGGACCCATTATATTTAGGTGTCAGCACTCTGTTGAACAATACCAGATTTTGTGGTCTTGAAAACCAACTACTGGTTGGAGAAGAAGTAATGCAGAGTTGGGAGATTTTCTCAGTATGAAAGTTATCAGTCCTTCTGGATCAGAGACTTGTGACAGCTATTCACATTTCTGTCTGTCATGAGGTAACCTTAAACATTCACCTTTTAGCTCAATGCACTCCAATAGGAATATTGTTACATAAACTAGTTCCTTGGACAGCTGTTGGTGTACTGAACTCAGACTGGAAAACAACTGATTAGGCAATATTTCATAAAAGCTCCAGGGGACAGAGTTTTTGGAATTAATCAGAACATATTAAAGAAATGCCTAGACTCTGCATCACTGTCTTAGGGTTGGGCTGCAAAAATCTTTGTAGCCTGACACAAGCTCGCTCTGCCCACACTCCAGGCAAGCACAAACTCTTTCCACCCTAGCCAAAACCAAAGAAACTTTGGTTCTAATGACCATGCAGCTGTATTAGTGCTTCATGAATCCAAGGTGGTTTCTCCTGCATCTCTCAACAGGAGTTCCTTGCAAAGGCTCAGCATCCCTGTAGCCACAGTTTTCAGTTTGGAGCTGTCATGGGTCCAGTTACTGCACTGAACAAGCAAATTATCACACAGCACTATACAAAAAGGCATTCTGTATACGCTTGTGTGCACAAAAAATGGGCAAAAAACACCCAAAATTGTTTTGCATAAGACTTTCAAACAGGTCTTGCATAAGACCTCTCAGCAAAAAATATTGCTGTAAAATTCATAAGAAAAAAATATTGTTTCTAGAATTCGTTGTAGTTAGACAAAAACAAGTCAAAATCTTCTAATCTGGAAGTAACTTCTCAAGGAAAGAGGCAGAAATATCTAGTCTAGCAGTTTTTCAAGGGCAGAATAGTGTTCTGCCCAAGGAAAACAACTGGTAAAGCCACAGGTTCCAACCCCATGCCGGTACTGTGCCAGACTGCAGTTGTACTCTCTGAATGAATGATGCCAGTGCTGTATTAATTTGGCTTGTATAAGAATGTTCAGTTTACTTTCACAAATATATGTAATTTTTTAGTCTATCATCTATGTTATACGTATATATTGACTTTACAGCAGATATTGTCAGTGTGTGACAGTCCTGAATTTAGCTCTCCATTGATGCTCTGTGCAAATTTGAGTATAGCTGTTGAAGCAAGATGCACAGAAATTTGAAGAATCCCAAAGAAGAAGGCTGGATAATTTCAGCCAGTCACATTGAGAAAAGTCTGATTGGCACTAGGGTAAGAGTCTTCAAATACATGAAAGATCTCCAGTAAAGAAGAGAATAATCTGTTCTCCTTATCCACTAGTCAGGAGCTTACTCAGACATTAGAAAAGCTCTTTGACAGTTGTCACAATGAAACACCCAACTAGATCACTAGGAGTGGTTGCACCATCTGTGTCTCTTAAATTTAAGTCTGAAAGAAGCAAAGAGAAAATATTTCTCAGGAAGAGGGATGATCCTGCCTTGCTGCAGTGCTAGGGACGTGAGGACCTTCCAGGGTACCTTCTAGGACTATTTTTCTGTTTTCAGTATTACAACCTGAATGTAAAGGGCTCACTCTCCATAAAAAAGAAAGAATTCTTCTTCCAAAGGGCCAAAGACCAATGTGTTAGGAAGCTCCAGCTTGTAAGTGCTAAAAGCTTCAGAATAAGGGCTAGTGCCAGCAGATTTCTGTGGGTTAAATGAAAGTGTCCGGAGGAATTAACTGTTGACCATCCCTGGTTCTCAACCATCACCCATGTGCTGTAAATGCAACTGCAGACATGACAAAGAAGCAATTATCCCAACAAATTCAGTTATTCCAGTGATTCATATGGTAATGATGGTGGTGAGGATGATGATGGTACTGCTTAACTGTAGTGAGGATGATAATAACCAGTGTTTTAGGGGACAGATTACAGGTTTAATCAAAATTAATAGTTTATCACAGATAATGAATTTTACAGGGGAATATGGTCCTAGAAAAATGCCTTGTTCTGAATGCCTGAAAATGACATTGATTTAAGAAGTGGGCTTCCATATTTGTACTATTCATTTAGGAGAAGAGCGAATATAGCATTTTTATGTAGATATTCATTGCCATCCTTAAAAAATGGATATTAATGTCATGATCGTGGTGAGGAGAACTGCTGCAGAGTTCCACATCTTTATTGGCATCACCTGTATAAACTCTAAAATTTTTTGAGTCACATTTTTTGTTTTGTCCCTGACATCATAAGAAAAGATATTATCAATGTGCTAACATAAAACTAAGATTTGTGAGCATCTTGTGAGTTTCATAAGCAACCATTCAGGACAACATTGAGGCTCCTATTATTATAGTGGGACTTAAGCATAGATGTGAGGGAAGCTCTCTCTAACACAGAATAAATGGAGAAGCTCTGGAACAGTATATTATCACAAAAAATTTGTTAAGCATATTCATTTCTCAGCATATGTTCTTTTTTCAAACAAAAAAAGGTTAAAGGCTTCATTTAAATGTTTTAGGGGGAGACTAAGGAGCAAAAAATGAGAGAGAATGGAGTGATAAGATAAAATTAAAGAGTTCTCCATGTTTTAAAAATGCATAGAGACATTTAAGATCCAAGAGAGTTGCTTTATTCACCAGAAGAAGCAAGTCTGGGCTACTAGCATATCTCCTGTCCCATTCATTTAACTTTTCCTTGTATAGTGTACACGTTGAAGTCTCTGTAACACTGATTCTTGTTCATGCTTTTTTGCTATGATTGTTGATTTCAACCTATGCTGTGCTTTACTTCACCAAGTACCCTCCAAATTTAAATAAGCTGCAGAAATGCTGAAATGAATACATGGCTCTTGAAGGATAGATCTTTTGTAACACAAAGGGGAGAATGACTAATAGATTACTGAAGCCTTAACAAAACCTCAGCAGATCCCCATACGGTGCATTGCAATTAAAGAGTAGAGGCTGGATTTCTAATTTTTTTGGGTGGAGAAAAGAAAAAGAAAAGAAAGCATTTTGGACAAGAAAATGAGTGAGATGGAGACAGAAGTGATGTGTGACCATACACCAGATAGAAACCCTTCTTTCTGAGCCTTTCATCTCCGGGTCACTGGTTCCAATCGAGCCCAGGTCGATAGCGAACAAAAATCATTTTAATCTGATGGCTGTTTGCTGACCTATGTGAAATGAACTGGTTGTGTCAGTCCACTCCCCAGCTGACAGCTCTCCCCATCATCAAGGCCATTGCTACAGGTGGCAGTAATTGGTGCTTTTTTGAGGCCAGCTCAGCTAAAAGGCTGAAGAATGGAAAAATCAGTAGGGCTGAACCACCTCCTCCTCTTGTTCATCTGCTCCCTCCAGGTAAGTGCTAGGGGAAGCTGGCACTGCTGTTGCCTGTACCACATCTGCTCTTTGAGCCAACAAAAGACTTCAGGGCAAAGGGGAGTCCTCTGAAGTGGTAAACACCTCTTGTCAGCACAGATCTTGGGGAGGCTGAGGGGTAGTAAGGCCCCAGACCTGCAGTGCCCTGTGGGTGTATACCATTGCTTGTTGGTGGCCCCAGGAGAGTGTTGCTGTGAGCATGGGGCTCTGAAAGAACCCATCAGGCTATCAAGTCCAGTCCCTGGAGCCTAAGGATCTATAGAATTTTTTCTGACTACAAAATAGGACCAAGGATTAAGCCCAGCTTTCACTGATGTCAGTGGAGGGACATCAGGGCTCACATGCAGATTGCCCAAAGAACTTTAATAAGTTTATGTGAGGGGAGACCTCACAAAGTGAGCTGAATCTAAGATGTTAAAATAATATAGAAAGAAATAAAATATGAACTTTGAGAGCTTAATAAAAAATAATGCCCTGGAGAGGACAGCTTTAATCTTTGGTTTGATCATTGTTTCTCCGAGCGGCTGATACCTCCCCTGTTGTAAGGAGATAAAGTGTTAGGAAGAGGATATTATGAGGAGGACTTTCAATTACACTGTAAGCCACAGCCACCTACCTTGTGTCCCTCAGATGCCTCCTGGGAATGTTGATTTTGCTACGGGACATCAGAGATGCCAAGATGGTTTGGCTAACTGAGGCACCAATAGGTGTTGCAAAGCCTGCCCACATGGTGCTGGCCAGTGATGTTTTCCACAAGGTAAATCTGTGCCTGCCTCACTGCAGACAAGGAGAAAAGTGTGGTAGATAGGAGCAGGTGCCGCGGAAGATCTCAGGATGTGATGGAAAGCAGCAGGATTCCCACCCCCACCTGTGATATGCAATCATCCCCCATGGTATGCAACCCCTCCTAACTCCAGTAGTTTTCCATTCCCCACTAACCCTACCTGGCCTTACCATCCCCCTCTGATGTAGCGAAGCCCCCTTGACTATTTAGTTCCACGAGGTAAAGTAATAAACGCCATTTTGACCATCCACCACATTGGTGTTAGTGTGTCGATGGACCGAGTGACCCAGAAGACGCTGGGCCACCGTGCTGTTCTCTGAACCTTGTGTAGCTCACAAGGTCGTCTTGTCTTCGAATCAGAAGGCAGAAGAAAAGCAATGAAGGCTGTCAGAACTGCTAGCAAAGCTGTCAAACAAAACTTAAAAAAATGGAAAATTCATCTGCTTTCCATTTGAGGAACACATCCAGGGGTATTAAGAGGGTGAGTTCCCATCAGGCAGTCTCCAAGTGGAAGGATCCATGCTTCTCATGGTTTAACTGACATCTGAATGAGCTGCTCCCAGCATTACACTTCACAAGAAGATTGTGTGCTAGTACACCTGTGAGACATAGATGCATGGGATATGGACAAGGAGTGAAAGAGACCTTAAAAATTGGAAGGAATCTGTCTTTTGCATATTGTGTCTTGTGCAAGTCTTTAGGGTACGTGATCGTCTCACATACACAAATGTCCTTTCAGCACCTACATCAAGCATCACAGGTAGTTGGCAGACTAGGTACTAAGGAAAGCAGCACCTCAGTTCTCAAAGTAGATTCAAAGTAAGGCATGGCTGTCCCTTATGTGGTGCCCTCCTGAGCTCCCACAATTCCCTTTCTATCATCAAATGGACGGTGACTAGAGGCAATCCATGTGGAAGGCTGGAAGTGGTCCTTACTGGCAGATATAATCTCTATTGCATATTTTTAGAGCTGGAGAGAAGTGATAGCTGCATCTGCATCAAAGATATTCCTTTTTGGTTTTCATTGATGATCCCCCAGTTTGATTTCTGTCAAGAAAACTCCTGGAAACTTTTAGCGGATTCAGTCTGGACACTAATGTACATGGTCTGCAAGCAAAGCTGTCTGTGCACACTGGATTCCCTTGTAGCTCACACTCTGAGGAGTGGGAATTCTCAGGGTGTCTCCAAAATCATAAAGAAAGCTGTTGCTTGGCTGCTAGCTAAAAGTATTCAGAAGGCCATAGGAAGAAGTAATGGTTTAGCTGGCATTGGTCCCACCTGAGCCTAAGTCCATATCTAGGCAGGAGGATGAAGAGCAAGCACTTAGAGGACTGAAAGTCAGAGGTACATGTGATGATAACTGAGCTATCTGGGCTTTGGCTGAAGTCTTTTACTTTCTAGGATGCTTTCTCTGTTCAAGTGAAGCTAAGTTTACTTTGCTCAGAGGCTTACCAGTAGGGTAGGTGCAAGATTAATTTTACTGGATAAAGAATTGGAATGAATGCCCTGCAAGGAAGGTAAATGACAATCAGGATGTAGAGTTTGTAGGATGAGCCCATCTCCACAGTATGCTGGTATGCTGTGGGATATAAGGTCTGTGATTCACCAAAGGATGAGTATTTCTATTAAGAGGAATGTCATTCAGATATCATAAATGGATAAGCTAAAACATTCATTGTATGTTATTTACTAGTCTTCCTCTCTTAGACTATAAACCATAAAAAAAAAAGCTTAGAGGCAGATGGAAATATCATCCAGAGGCAAATCGAACCTGTGAGGTTTCCGACATTCCTCTGAATAATTTGATCTATTCATAAGTTAGATCAGTACTGGAATAAATGGGCTGTGAATGGCAGAATGCTGTTTCAGTTGGAAACAGACATTTCCACAGTGGCTCATACCTCTGGTCCATTTAATTTAGTATCATAGTGGAGTCACCAGCACATGCTTCTTCAGAAACTGTTAAGTGCCTGTAAGAGACAGTTCTGTGAAAATATACCTGTTTTGAGCTGTTTATGTCTAAATATTGCAATATTGTAAAGCTCTTCAGAATTTGGGTGAGCCTCAGTGAATATTCATAACTTGTAAGCTATGGGGTTTAGGGCACTGGAGTTTTACGGTAATTGGGACTTACATGAGACCACCTACTTCATTAAAACAAAATTAAAGACAGAGTCAAAGCCAAGCTGCAAAGGTAAACAGTGCATGAATTCACTGCCTCCATATTTAAAGCCTTCAAAGCCTTTCAGTTAAAATCCTTTTCCGCTCTGGATCTCAGCATGAGTCTGGCTGCAGGGAGGTTTTGTGTGGTGGCCTGTCAGCTTCCATCTCCAACACAGTGAAATTCAACTAATTGTAAGTGCACATTGCTTCGGGCGTACACTGCACACTGCCACTCGGGCCATGCACATGCGCCATGACCCCAACCACCTACTGCAGAATGTGGTATTCTGTTCCCACACACACACACTTTTCTTTTTTGTTACTTGCAATCACTGAAAAGATGACTGGCCAAAGCAAGGAGCAGAGATCCCTGTTGTGTTTCTGCAAAAATCAGTATGGAGGGATTGAGACCCACAACTACATATGTGCCAAGAATTGCAGCAATCTTTGGACTGTGCCTCCATTAATGAAAATGGCTTGGCCAGAGAGCACAGTGTGAAGTTGTTCCTGCCTGTGGGCTTTGATCTTACCTGCTGAAACTGACCTCACTGCCATGTCAGGCTCTGCAGTGCAGCTGAGAATCAGAAAGCATAAAGAGAAAAAGAGGAATAGAAAACTCAGAAATACCTCACAGATTAAAACCCTCTGTGACCCAAAATAGCCTCTATTAGTGCTAATTCTGAGTTGCTTATAAAGTTCTGCAAGGTTCATAGGAATAATAGTCACAGATTACTGGCAAACTGACCCCAGCAGGCTTTTGTTCAGCACATTCTAATTCCTCAGATTTTTCCATCTGAACTTCACAAAAGTTATCTGTGTTTGTTTTCTATTTCTAGTTTGGACAGGCCAGTCTAGTTTTGTCAAAGCAGGATTTCTTCTCTCACTCCTTAAACAAGAATCTTTTTCAGCTAGTTAATTTCGCTATCAGTTTGACCATTGCAGGTTATGAGTGGTGAACTACTTGCATGAATGTCATTGTCTTCAACTGGACTCTCTTTTGGGGGAAACAATGTAGGACTACGTTTGCCTTCCTCCCCTCTAAATTTCCTTATTCTTCAGCTGAGAGGATCACTTGCATCATTTCTGCTGCTGCGAGTTTATCAGCAAACTACAATGTCTGCAAACCATATATTTTATCCTTGTATGCTCACATGTTGTCTTTCTTTGTGTGCTCAATGACTTAAGCAATCACCGACTCCATCCCACCTAGCATCCTTTGTACAGGCTTCCATGTCTTGGGGTGCACACACACTGCGAGGTCAGCCCTGTTAGGGTCCTCAGGCAGAGCATAGATGTCTCCAAATGAGCTCTGTCTGGAGGCAAGTGCCTGCCCCCAGCTCCTGTAGCAAGGGGGAATTTTAGGGAACTAAAACTCAGAAGCTGAATTGTAGCAAGCATCTTCCCAGCAATGGGGAACTGGGCTTCTGAATCAATCCCTTTGTGCTTCAGTTTTGTTTAGCTCCTATATAAGGTCTTGGAAAGGGTAATTTCAATCCCATCCTATGCCTTTATTGTGTGTTAGTACCCAATCCTTCACTGCTGACTCAAGGTGCTACAGTTGAATAAATCATGTAAATAAGATTAATATTTGGATATTTGTTATCACAACTTTCAGACAGATCCTCATAAAGTTAAGCTCAGTTTGAGCAACCTTCCTGATGTGAGTAGCTTTTATTTTTTCTGTTATTCTACTGCAGGAATGTTTCTTATCAGTCAGATTTTCTGATAGTTCTGCTCTCATATTCAACCTGTGGCACTCTGTAATTCAATGCTGCTTCAGTGACAAAAATATTGAAAATCAACCACAAAAGATGAACAATTTAAATAAATAGTTGTGACTGTTCTAAAAGAACTCATAATCCAAAAGGCTTTCATGCCATTCACCACTGAACTTCACTACTTCTGCTCACCTAATTATGCAACACTTTTCTTCCTAAGCTATTCCGCCTGAAGTGCTGCTTATACTGTACTTGGAGTGCTGTATGCTCTCTGAAGGGCTGTTTGCCATTTCTGTGAGGCTGCTACTCACTCCCTGACAGAAGTGATCCCATTGCTATTTCTGATTTGGGAGGGAGTAACTGAAGTGCTGATGTTCAGAGGTGCTTCTACAAGAAGTACAAGTGTAACAATTCACTTTTTGGAGATAGGAAATTGGAGCACAGCAGTTAGCCCAATATCTTGTCTTCAATTCTGTGTAAGAACTATGATCCAGAAGTATTAGACCTCTCTCCTGACTCTGAGACACCTTTATCCAAAAATATACTCTAGTTGTAGGAGCTCTGAGGAAGATAATAGCTGTCACTAGCTCTGCCAGAAATTCATTGAAAATAGGGGAGTCTCAAAAACATTTGAAAGAACAATTCAATTTCATTACTTAAATTTTAAAATCTCTTTGGAGTTAATAGGAAGAAATAGAATATGATGATATATGTGGTGTATGTGTGCATGTATGTCAGAGATATGGATACATTTCTGTAATATATGTGCAGGAAAACATACATATATGGTGTCTCCCTAACTATTCTCACTTGTTTTCATTGCTTCATTCTTCATTTCTTGGTGTTTGATAAATAAATTTAAAATAAATAAATAATTCTAAGTGCTAGAGTCAATTTTCTTGAACATTTTGATGTTGATATGGAATATACTGGATTTTTCTTATGGAGCAAAGAAAGTCTCTGAACATATGGACAGAAGGAACTAGTGTACCAGTGAATTCTTGTTTTAAGGATTTAAATTCTAGGTACCTAGAGAGTTTTGCTGATACTCTGCAAGACATGAGTTCCATGCACAAGGCTTCACAAGTGGCACCATAACAAACTGGAGATACAAGTTGTTGGGGGTTACATGTTTTTTGGTTTTTTTTTTCGTTTCTTAGCTGTTAGAATTTTTCCCATTTAGCTGAGAGAAAAAAGCCTGATGGCTGGTACATCATCAGTACTTTAAAAGACAAAAGGATCGGCTGAGCCCCGGGGGCAGTGGGAAGGGGAGCGGTTTTTGTTTTTGGGTCCTTCTGGGAGGGCAACACGGACACTCTCGGAGCTGTTTCTGCCGGGAGAGGAGGTTTTTGCCATCATCCAGACGGAGCGGCTGTTTCTTCTGCTTCTGCTTCTTCCTGTCCGTTTGTGGCCTCCGCTCCCCTGTCCTGCCGGACGTGCTGCAGCCCCAGCTGCCACCGCGGAGCTGCTGATCCATCTCCTCCACCGGCCCGGGACTCTCTGCTCATCCCTGCCATTCCAGCGAGGTGTTTCTCCTCAGAGCCCTGCAGGCACTCCGAGACTGAGTGCCAGCTGAGGGGTTTGTGAGGCACTGCCTCTCCTCCACGTTTTTTTCCCGTCTCGGCTGAGACGGGATCCCTGTTCTGTTCCGTTGTTAATACTGTAGTTATTGTTGTTGGTTTACCTTAATATATATATATATATTAGTAAAGAACTGTTATTCCTATCCCCATATCTCTGCCTGAGAACTCCGTGTTTTCGAGATATAATAATTCGGAGGGAGAGGGTGGGGGCTTACAATTTTTTTTCTGCCTTCCCTGACAGATAACTGTCTCTAAAACCGGGACACAAGTATTCCTCTTCTCACTTGGCCTGACATGTCTCACCCATTTAAGCTCACATTTCCAAGAAGAGATTACAATTAGGAAGAAGCAGATTAGATACAATTGAGTGGCTCAGCTGATCTTCGCATGTGTTCTGATTGGTTTTGTGTTTCTGGAAGTAGCTATTCCAGAGAAGAGGGCTCCTTTTTAAAGGAGACTCCAAGTCTGTCATACCAAATGGGTTCTGTCAGAACACCTCACCCACCTTGTGGGCAGAGAGCCAGTTTCTAAAACCAAAGTGTAGAGCAAATGTAGGAAGCAAAGCTCAAAAGAAGGACAAAGATAAATCATGTGTCCTCACATGCCCTTCTTTACACAGGTTCTCAAGAAGAGCCAAACCCACCATTTCCACAGTTTCTCACAGCCCTAACTCTTGTCTTCTGCCTTAACACTGTTTTCTGCAAAAGGCTATTAAATTTTTCCAACCAGGAAACTCTTAAAGGACATCTTCTGACAGCTGAGGCTGTTCACTTACAGAGCAAATGGCTCACAGATCATCTGGCTGTTGTCAAATCTGGATTTTTCCTTGAGCATTCTGGATATGAAGGCAAAGCATTTTCTCACAACAGGGTAAATTCACTTGACTGTTCTCACCTGCAATTGCCCTATGGTTTCTCTGAGAAGCCAGAAATTACTGGATTTGTTGCTAGTATAGGTGATTTTTGCCATGCTGACAGTAAATCGTAGTCATTAGCAAGCAAATACTGAATTCCCCCTGTTGTATCTTTTTCTTGCTGCTAAAGACATTTTTCAGCTCGCTCTTTCTTGTCATGCTTGTTCTAAAATATCTGTAGGATACAACACTCATGATTAGTCTTCCACTCTTCTAATCTTGATAAGCAATATTTTTAAAGAGTTACTGAAGATTCAGGAGGAGCTGTTGGTTTGAGGTGCAGCAGAAAATCGTTAACCTTCAGCTAGTCAATAATTCACAGGAAATGTCCAACCTGCAGGCATTACTGCTCTGATGATGAAAAGTGTTATATAAAAACAGACTATAGTTATGAGGTAGGAAGCAGAGGAAAAAGTTATTTTTCTGAGAGTAAGTGCTCCAGATTTTATTTGGTTTTGATTTCCTTTTCCTAACAGTATTAAACATAAGCAGAATGAGCAGTGGGTTGCTTTAAACCATTGTAAGCCAATTTTTACAGACAAAGGGGGGATTTGGGTATTTGGGGTTTTGGGTTTTTTTAGGGGGGGGAAGTTGGGATTTTTCTGCGAGGTGGGGGTTTGGGGTTTTTTTTGTTTGGGCGTTTTTTTGTAGGTATTTTTTTGTGGGTTTGGGGGGATTTTGTTGGGTTTTTGGGGTTTTGGGTTTTTTGTTTTGTTTCTCTGAATACTGTTTATTTAAGTGATTGTTGGCTCTTTTCCTGTCCTTTGTTGACCCCAGGAAACAACTTTTTTTTATGCATTTCCATTCTGGGATTTCTATTATCTACTGACTTGTGCTGGGTGTACCTCAGTGAACAGGCCCAAAAGTTCCTACTGAACTAAAGCCAACTTATCCTCCAGTTTGGGGCCCAAGAAAACCATCACTTGCATCAAAGCACTTTAGAAGGTAGTTTAGAAGTCTACTTCCCAAGAAGAAACCATGATGCAGTGTTATCACCTTCATGAAGTTAAAGGAGGTGGTTTTACAATTTAGTGGAGAGAAGCCATGCTGTTAATTAGTCACATTTATTTGACAAAAAAGTGGGGGAGGGTGAAAAGGAGAAAGGAAGTTAGGAAAGAAAAACAGAACAGAAGGGGGAAAATCTTTATGATGAGGTGCTTGGCAGGATGAAAGAACAAAAGGAAGGTTTTCTGCCTGTCTCCTGATATTTTCCAACTCAGCAAAAAAATCCATTGTGTAGCTTAAGGGGAAAAAAAAGTTAAAGTTGAAAGCTTAGTGTGTGAAAGCAACTGCTCAACCATTGTGTAATATGGACTAATGTAATGTCACTGTTTCCCCATGATGTAAGTTGCAATTTTTGTTCCAGTTGCTGTGGTCAATGTTATCGCTTTCACTTTTCAAAAGGGGGCAAGGAGATTTGTGGAGATGGTATTTCTCTTTACCCCCACCACCTCTTCCCCACTCCCGAACAAATACTTCTGTTAGGACATATCAGTGCTGACCAGATGTCACTGATTTTTTTTTTCTTTTTTTTGCATGTGTCCCTTAACAGCTGGCAAGAATATCAGCTCAAATTATTCACCACAAGCACACTCTTTCTATTTGTCTCCAGATAAAGGGATTTGAAATTCTGGTTGTCAGAGAGGGATGGTGAAAACTGTGGAATGGATTTCTTTGGGGAGAGGGAATACTTCTTGAAGAACTTTAAACCGGTTGGGGATGGTCATGACTAGGATGCATATCCAAAGACATACCTTAGAGTTGGCACTTAATGTTTTTGGAAACTGTTTTAAGCCCAGGATGTTTACTTGGAACCGCTGTGACATGTTCATAACAATCAGTAATTCTAAATGTAGAGTTTATTTTTGTTTTGGTCATGTCAGCTAAAAAAAAAAATCTTAGGTGTAGTTACAGGTGAGAAATGTAGTGGGTGGTAGATAGACACTGCTGTGAAAGATTTTCTAGAATTGCTTGGCACCATTTCCATGTGTCTTTGCTCCATCAACCTGCAATCTCTACATGTTGCAAATGGGCTGAGGGCAGTGCTGGGTTTGCAGTGGGACCACACACAGCCATGGTGTCACAGCACTTGGGAGATGGCAGTGGGGATGTAGCAAGTGGCATTACACATGAAACCACACTCAGTGGGTGCCATGGTGCATAGCACACAACAGTGGCTGGTTTATCCTCATAGATCATGAGCTACTGGCCCTTGTCATCCGTGTCATTATCTTCTGCCGAGCCATAACCTTCTCCTCTTCCCCTCATATTTACAGTTCTATCTGCTTTTCTCTTCAAAACTGTCACAATTAACTGGTGTTGTATAGAACAGCACAATGTTCTCCCCAGTTGTGGCTCTGTTGCAAAATAAGTGTGTTTTCCTTCGGTGAGCAAAGGTAGTCAAGTGGGTCACTATATGGAAGTCATGGCTTGACAGCATTTTTAACATTGTCTTCAGATGTATGAAAAAAACAAGATCAGATAAAGATAACTCAGTTTCTGCATGTTCATAGTCAGGATGCAAATCAAAATTTCAGCTCTGTCTCTAAACTGGAAAAAATCATTGTGTTTATTTCATGCTGCATCTTGTCTTTGGTGATGTTTTTAAACAACCACTTTAAAGTAAAGAGAAAAGGAATTTTATGAACAGTAAGCACAGCAACTCACCTAGGAAGAGTATGTAACACATGACATGCCTCAGATATGGTAAAGCTTTGCTTCACCATATTAAGGCTTGTATTCTATTACTTATTGTCTCTACTGTTGCCTGATAGTTGATAAGACCAAGAATGCTTTTCTAAAGCATCTAAGCTCTTGAAATTGTGAAATTGTTCATATTTACCTACCCTTTAGTGAGGAAACTCTTAACATTTTATTATGACATGGAAGCCTTTCCATATGCCCCACCACCTCCACCAATCTCTGAAATCCATTCAGTTAATGAGACCACCTGCTTTGAATTGCAGAGATGGGAACTGACTGTGGATTCTGTCCATTTTAGGATGCAGGGAGATGGAGCTCTAGACTACTGGATAGGCAGTCTTGAGTGATCTAGATTTCTGTAAGAAACTCTGTCTCCATCTGGGTCAATACCAGCCTTGCCATTGACTTCAAAGGGGCTGAGATAGAAGCCCCTGTGCCATTTTTGCTAAAACTGAGATATTATGGTACTTGCCATTATTTCTGAAGTGGTTTTACATGCATATAAAATAAAATCATAAATAAATATTAATTCTAATTATTACTGCATTTTCCATATTATTTTCCATCACAGTGTTTTGTTTATTTCCCTGATGGCCCTTAGGCACAGAGCAGATGTTTTCACTGAGCTGTCCTCAGTGACTTTTAAATTACTTCATCATTGAGTAATGGCAACAGTGGCAGTCTTTCTTGTGACATTCAATCTCATCATCCTTCACATGCTTATAAAAAAACCAAGTTCAGGGCCAAATATAACCAGCATTGAAACCACCATCTCCAGATAACTCTGGTAAATAGAAAGAGAGGCATGGAGATGTAAAGGGGAGGAGAAAAAGGGGTGGAGAGAGAGGGGAAAAAAAGAGTGAGAGAAAGCAAGAAAGAAATTGGCAGAAAAAAAAGAAATTAAAGAAAGCAAGTTATTTGTGTAACTGAGAAGCATTATGGTTTGAATCCTCCACAATTATTGATGGCCTGAAATTCAAATATTAATTTAGATTAAATCTTGAATCTGTTTAGTGTTAGAAATAATTGGCCAGGACATTATTAGAGAAAGAATTCTTCCAATGTCTTACAATAGAGCATTACTGAAAACTTCTGATTCCCTCAACAGAAATCCTATTTAAAAAAGACAAGTCATTAATCAGTAACAGCTGGTCCTAGCACCTGTTATTTATTCGTGTCATTAACACTTCCTTTAGCATTTCTGACAGAAATGGGTATCTTTTCTAACTGATAGAAAAGCAATCTTTGGAACATCCCCAGAACTCAGTGGCTACATTTGATCTACAATGTGTGTTTACATCTTATCACAGCTTTTCTTTTTCACTTGTGGGCTCCTTCTTTTTTTAAAACATAGATTCTAAAAGCACTCAACATACCATGTCTTTTGTTGAGCATTTGGGCAGCCTGTAATTTTTAGCGTGCCCTGGTTAGCTGATTACAGAGGCAGGGGCACACAGTGCTTGTGGGGTGTGTACAAGTGCCAAAGTATTCCCAACCAATGTGGTGCCAAAGTATTCCCAACCAATGTGGCCCCCTCAGTGCCTAATTCTCATTGAGGTAAATGGAAAAGCAGAGAGCAAACAAGCTGGGGTTTCAGTGCTACAGATGTTGCAATGTTTCTGCATAAGTTTTGCCTCCCTGCTCAGATCAAGCATAGCCAGGTACCCCACAGAGCTGCGGAGGAGGCTCCTCACCTGCCTTTCCCCACCCTGACACTGTCTAGAGGAGCAGAGTTCCACAGGAAAAACCATGTCCTGCCTTACCTCTTCCTACAACAACCCTTGGCTGCCTCTTGCCCTTTGTCTTCCCATTGCAGGAGGCATCTAAACCTGGTGAATCAGGAGAAAAGAAAATCAAACAGCAACAAGCGTAATTTAGAGGCACTGTCCTTTTTGTCCATTACCTGTAGACATCCAGCAACAAAGCTAGTTTGGCACATCTGCTTTCCACAGTCATCCAAAACCCTCCTGTGCATGTGCAGAAGTAAGGCCTGAAAGGCAGGCCTGGTTTAAAAACCTTACAGTAAACAGTAATTTATAGTATAAAATAACATATAAAATATGTGTAGGTATTTGGGGAGATGGTTTAGTGGTGGATTCGGCAGTGCTGGGTTAATGGTTGGACTTGATTTAAGGATCTTTTCCAATCAAAATGAGTCTATGATGCTCTATTTCTGTGTGTGGTTAAACACAGCACCAGTGAATAAATGCAGACGTACATGTAATACTGCTGCTCTTTGTCACCATTTTCTTTTCCTAGGTCTCTTTTTTTGCTTAACAAATATCTGTGAAATCTGTTTCATGCTTATTCACAGTTAAAACATTGGGATTTGTAGTGGTTTCCTACCATATTTAGATAATGCTTTTCATCTGAAAGCCACTATTTTCATTTAAGACTGTTGAAGTTGTGACATTTTTGTTAGTCTTGGGGTTTATAATGTTGTTTTAGTAAAAAATATGCATGGGGTTGGATTTAGTAGAACATTGTTTCTTTAATACACATAGATAAAGAAAGCAGTGTATTGTATTTATCAAAAGGAAATGTCAGCAGAACTTTATAGTCTAGTAATTAGATAACGCAGATAAGTCTGCTGAGTTTGTGTGCTCACAACTGCTATTCCAGATAACACTTCCTGAAGTAAATTAGAAGAACTTACACAACATCATACATTTTTCAAGGTTCCTTTCTTTAAATTGAGAAGAAAGAAAGAAAGAAAGAAAGAAAGAAAGAAAGAAAGAAAGAAAGAAAGAAAGAAAGAAAGAAAGAAAGAAAGAAAGAAAGAAAGAAAGAAAGAAAGAAAGAAAGAAAGAAAGAAAGAAAGAAAGAAAGAAAAAAAGAAAGAAAGAAAGAAAGAAAGAAAGAAAGAAAGAAAGAAAGAAAGAAAGAAAGAAAGAAAGAAAGAAAGAAAGAAAATAAAGAACACTGGAGAAGACTTGCACTTTGGGACAGAGGGGGGCACAGTGCCCTGCAGGGTAGGACAATAGTTCTTGCTTGCTCTGCTGCTAATATTCAGCTCTATCCCCAGTCATCTGGCTCGGGGAAAAAGAGGAAAAAACCAAAAACAATTGGGGAAAAAAACCCACACTCTAAAAAGATTTTTAAAAAGTGGGGG
>VWYI01023188.1:48723-62185 GCA_013399455.1 Anthoscopus minutus
AAGGCTTCCTTCTTTTTTTTTTTTTTTTTCTCCTTTTCCTCCTCTTTTCCTCCTCTCCTACGCACCGCCGGACATGTGACTTTTTCATGAATAAGTAATTCGGCAGCACACGGGCCACGCACACAGAGCTACGTACACGCACCCGGCCCCTCTGCCCTACACACACGTGTCCCATTCCCCCCCTTTAGCCCNTACACCGATTAATAAATAACGCAGAGCCGGGGAAAGATGAGCAGCAGCCCCTGCGGAAGAGCGAGGAGAGGATGAGCGCTCGCCCGTCCCTGCTCCTGCCGCCCTTGTCTGGGGCACCCTGGGGGGCTCACCCCGCCTCTGGGAAGCGCTGCGCTTTGCCACTTCCCCCCGCCGCGCCGAAGGACGGTGGTTCTGCTCTTACTGCCGCTTCTGTCGGCGGGGACAGAGCCGGGCGGGTGACGCTTGACCCGATGGAGATGGGGCTGCGGGGGCTCTTGGGGGCGCAGTTCCCCCAAGAACTCTGCGGGCGGCCGTGGCGGTGCTCGGGTCTGCCGGTACCACTGGGACTACCGGGCTGCCCCTGTGACCAGCGCTGTCCCTACTGCTGTCCGTTCCGGGGCTATCGCTACTGCCGGGACCAACGATGCTGGCGGGTATATCCCCCGGCCTGGGCTACCGATATTGCGGAGCTACCGGGGATGCTGAGGGCACTGCCGGGGCTGCCCGCGCCGCTGGGCTACCGGACTGTGTAGTAGTCCCGAGGTTTCTGGTGCTGCCTGGGCTGCTCCCGCCTGCGGCAGTACCCGCAGAGTCGGGGAGCAGGGAGCGAGGCGGGGGAAGGCTCTCACCGGAGGACGTTTCCCTCCCTTTGTGGATCTGAGAAGCAAACTTCAAAGTCGCCCCGGCTTCTCCGCGGGGTACGGGAGGAGGGAGCGACACCCCCGGAGAATGCCTCAGGGGACAGGCGGGAGCCTCTCGAATGGCTTGGGGTGTGTTTGAGCCCTTTAGTATTTTATTTTTCTGGGTTTGGTTTCGGTGTTGTTTGGTTTTTTTTTTGTTTGGGTTTTTTCTCCCGCTTTCTCCTCATTTCTCGCCACTCCCGAAATACACATTTCCATCTGGGTGTAAAACTCTGCCGAAAACGAACGAAGCCGGGATTTATAGTGGCAGACAAATATTATTCCATGGAGAATACTTAAGGAAGTGGAGTTGCCGTAATTGCTTTCTTGATTTATTGTTTGCTGCTCGGGAAGAGAAAAGCGGCGACCGTACAACGTGTTGTTCCGATGTAAAACCAAATGGCCCATGGCTGAAAGGATTATAGATTTTTATCTCCAGAATATGTCAGGCATGAGCCCGTATGTAGAGCCCTGAGGATGCCCAATGCCCTACACCCAGAGCCGGGGATGATTTGTGGGGGGGAGATTTCCCCAGGGGAGAGGAGGGGGTAAGGTCTGACACTTTTTCTTCTTGCTGTTATTATTGTTGTGTTAATGACACCTTGGAATGAGTTAGCTGGAGGCCCGCGGTTCTGTCATCTATAGCCGCCTCCACCTGCCTTGATTTGAAAAACAAAACTTCACTGCGGACTTTTCTGTGCTCCTCAACTCCTTACCCATCTCAGCTCCAAGGGGAAGGTGGGAGGGAGGTGGGAAGGAGTCCGGGAGAGGCTTGCTGGGAGGCAGAGAGATTCAAAACCCAAATACATATCAGGCACAGTTCTCAGCTCTTAGATGAAGTCGAGCATTATTGCCTCGAGGCAATGCGTGGGATGTGGCTTCTTGCAAGGGAAATTCGAAGAAGTTTTCAGCTTGGGGCTACTCGTAGTCCCCGGGTGGGTGACTGTGCGTAAGTCAACAGGGAAAGGCTCTATCCACACAGAAGGGGTCGTTGCACCAAAGCAACCCTCGGGGTAGAGGGCAATAGCCCACCTCGAATGACAGCTCGGCCCATGGGAGGGCAAAGGGGACACAAGTCTTTCTCTACGTATTTTCCCCCACGCCTTCGAATGGACAAGAGATTCAAACTTTCTGCCCGTTCCTATCGGATTAATTAGTGTCATTTTGCCATCTCAGAACTTAGTCATGTGCAGCCTTGGGTGCAGGAGAGATCTACAAACTATTGGTTTATTATGAGCACTTAGTGCCCGGGGAGGAAAATAATAACGCCATAATCCTATCATTAGGTGATTTTGCATATTTCTGGTAATCCTGCAGGAAGAAGAGTATTTTAGTAATTCAGGAGGCGTTTTTTGTTGTTTAGGACTTTTTTATTTTCCCGTTTTTTTCCCTCAAAAACATCACCCGGGGGCTGCATAGCACATTCTGCAGCTACTACCCCATTTTGGAGACAAATCACTGTTTCCACACCAGGTGCATTCTAGCAGGAACGGGGACCTCATCCCTCCTGCAATTTTGCTGTCCCCTCACCAAAGACGATGCTCAGTAGGGTCAGGCTTCCTTCCAACGATTCCCAGACCTTCCAAAAAAAGTGATCCCAAGGGTCATCTGTGCCCCTCCCCGCCGCCGCCACTGCTACTGTCAGGAGTAGTTAGGGGATGGTGCCCAGCATCTCGCCCCCTTCCGTGGGTTGAAACCACCTACAAATGGTTAAACTCTGACGTGATGCCCTCGTCAGCGTGGGGATACACTGGGACCTTCCCAAGTCCTGGACTTATGGGGATTTTGATCCTCGCGGTCTGGAGTTGGGCGAGGGTGCCCACGCGTGAACCCAAAGTGGAAAGTCGCTTCCCTAAAGCCCTGACGGAGTGGACGCGGTTTGGTCTGGCTGGTTGGAGCCCTTCTCAGGGGGCTGTGATTCGGGTTCTACGGGTCATGGCCAGCAGCAGATAGTGTGAGCCTTCATTCTTGGGGTAACACAGATAGAAGCTGCCCAAAACCTACCCAGTATATTTGCTTTACTTTCCCAGAAGAAGTAATAATAATAAATGAACAAACAAAGTGACCAGAGACTAATCTTGGGGGTGTGCAAAGACTTTCATGCACTTAAAACTCATGAGGCACAATTTTAATCTTAATTTTTTTCTCTCTCTCTTTTTTTTTTTAATTTTTTTTTTAAGATAGACTTTGCACTTTCTAGTGCTATCACTTTTGTGGGTAGGTGAGGCGATTTTAATTGAACAAATTTATGCATAAATAGGCTGTGGACGTGTATGTTTCTGTAGTAACAGCCAAGAAATTGCTTCTAAAAATAAAAATAGTTTTCTAATTTCCATTATCTTTTTGAAAAATAATAAACGCGATACATTCTTACAAATGGGAGGAGCAGTAAAAATCACTTGGTGGTAAGAAGAAAATGTCCACCGAGAGAGCTGCTGGGTTGTTATCTCTGAGCCCTCGGAGCAAACACATCTGAAAATATGCATCTGCCGTGTCTAAATCGACTCAAGAGTTGCAGTAGTCACGACAAAGATTATTAGTGCAGGTCTGTCTGTGCTGGACTCACACGTAGCATGGTAGAGAGAGAAAAACTTGCTGTAAGAAGCTTCGGTACAGGGATCTGGCAGTTTTTTCTTTTTCCTCTGGTGTCTCAGCGATAGACATTTACCCAGCCATATTCGGGAAGTATGAGGAAGGGTCGATTCGGAAACTGGGGGGAAGGACACGGCTATAAGTACCAGAACACATACAACATGTATTGCGAGGTATGCTACAAGAGACGAGCGTGTGTGAGAAAGGTACGCCAGGCTAACCGCCCCGGGCTGATTTTCACAACCCCGTTAACTGTTAAGCAATGTGTAAAAACTCTTAAAAGTAGATCATCCACGCACATTTAGACCCGAATTTGCCCAGGGTAATCAGCTACGCTAACAGCAGTCTGCTACCCTCATCTCCGGTGTCTCGGTTGGTCCCCCAGCTTGCAGGTTCCCAGTCCGGGCTGCGGGGTGCTCACTCTTTGTGTCGGGATGCTTAAACAGGTGTTACTTTTATTTCCCCCAAACTAATTATTCCCCCAGCGCAGTGCCCATTGGGAAAGGATTACGCAGGAGATGTGCCAGGCGAGCCAGGCTGCCGGCAAACACCAGCCCTCGCAGGCAAAGGCATTGAGAGGTTTTGTTTGGGCTCGGTCATTAGAGCGGTAATGAAGGTTTCTCGTGTGCGAGGGTAGCGCCGCAGAGGGCAAACAAGGCCGGGGGGGCCCTGCCGCCGCCAGCCCGAGACTCCGGGCCTGAGGGCTGCCAGCGACGTGTGACAGGCAGCAAAACACGGGGAAAAAGTCGGAAACCTCGGGCGTGTCACGGCTGTTGAGAAGGGGGAGGAAAAAAGGGAAAGGGGAGGGAAAGGAGAGAAGGGGAAGGTTTTCCCTTGCCTCTCGCCTCCCGGAGGCCGCGCTGCGGAGGGGCTGCGGTGCGACGGGCAGGCTGCGGGCAGGGCCGGGCAGGGCGGGGCCCCCCCCCGCCGGTAACGGTGCCGTTGCTGTGTCCCCGCAGGAGAGAAGCCCTTCAAGTGCGAGTTCGATGGCTGCGAGAGGAAGTTCGCCAACAGCAGCGACCGCAAGAAGCATTCCCACGTCCACACCTCAGACAAGCCCTACTACTGCAAGATCCGCGGCTGCGACAAGTCCTACACCCACCCCAGCTCCCTGAGGAAGCACATGAAGATCCACTGCAAATCCCCGCCGCCCTCCCCGCCGCCGGGCTCGCAGGGCTATGCGGCGGCGGGGCCCCCCGACGGCCCGCTGCCTCCCGAGGCCGACCNCGCGCTCTCCCCGCCGGTCACCAACCTCAGCGAGTGGTACGTCTGCCAGGCCGGGGGGGCTCCCCGCCGGCCCCGCACCCCCTCCAGCCGCGACACCTCCCCGGCGTCCGAGGAGGACGAGCCTCACAGGACCTCGGGAGGCAGAACTGCTCCCTAGGGCCGTGCCGAGCCGTGCCAAGCTACCGGTGGCCCCGGCCCCACCGCACTGGCCCAGGCCACAGTGGCGGCCACCTGGCACGGGGGGCTGCCGTGGAAGTGCCGTCAGGTTTGACTCGCGCTATTTATTCCATGTACGAAACCCTATGGTGTTTGTACAGTAACTAATTTAATTAAAGAGACTCGGACCCTTTTTTTTTTTTTTTTTTTTTTTTGGTAAATAAAAGCATTAATAACACCAGGCTCGGCCGTCCCAGTTACCCGAGCTGCACAATTTTGTAGGGGGACGGTGCCAAGGGAGATGTCCATCTTCCACTCTGGCCATGCCCATTGCTCTTAACAAGAGCTAGCTGGCGAAGGCTGTGACCACGCAGAACCCAGATGATCTCTGGAATGGCTCTTAAGAACCTTAGCTGCCACCTCAGCGCCTTCCCTTTGGAGTGGGTAAAACCGCAGGTCAGCAGCAGCCTCCTGATGTAAAGCAGCACCTGCTGAAGCTCTGGCCAGTCAAAGACAGGTTGTGCAACCCTTAAAACAAAATTAAATAAATGCATTTCCCCACCCCTCTTGCAGTTCAGTTCCTATGTAATTGATGGTTTCTCTCCTGAGACAGGGGGTCCCACCTGCACCCGGCATTTTCTCTCCAGCTTTTCTTTCACTCTTTGCCGTAACATTGTGCAAACGATTTACGAAAGGAAAGACAAAACATGCAGGACTGCTTTTTCACTCCTCCACGGTTTGTACTTATATGGCTCCTAAAACGTAGCCAGAGAATAAAAGAAACACGCTGCTATTTGACAACTGTGATACTGTGATACATTTTTATTATTTTCCCTAAAAAACTCACACTAAAAAACTCTGCAAATTTTTCTTTCCTTGGGGTTGGTGTTGTTATTACTCTGATTATTTTTTTTTAAAGTTCATCTTTCAGACGAAGACTTTGCCTTGTGCTCCCTCCAGCCCCCTTGGAGGTTTAGGAGGGGAAGCAGCCCCCTGGGCCTGACGAGTCCCAGAGCAGGGGGCAGGCATAGAGGGATTATCTTTTTATTATTATTTTTATGTATATTATTTTATCTCTCCAACTGAGCTGATGCCTTCGTGCTTTTCACTATCCCCCTGAAGTGGCCCGGCAGAGTCACCTGGGAGGTGGAGATCAGAGCTGCTGGGAGGGAAGATAGGGGTGGGGACACAGGCTGGGATCGGGGTGCCAACCTCCCCAAACACCCCAACAACCCAGCCCTGCAGCCGAGGGGCTGCAAGGCACAGGGGACACCCCGGCCTAGAGCCCTTGAACCAGGAGCGGGGCACAAATGAAGTAAAGAGCACTAATTCCTCCTCAGAGACCCTGAGAGAAGAAGCGGCAGCCTCCCTCCCATCCCCCAGGGCTTGTGGAAATGTGTTTCGTGCGCCGTGAATGGTGGATGTCGTCTTGTCATTGTTAATAACGTGTATGTGAACGCGATTATTTTGTACAGTCAAATTAATTTATTTTCTGACATCACCCTTTTTTTTGGTTTGGTTTGGTTTGGTTTTTTTTTGACTTCCCTGAAGCAGTACAGAGCACACCAAAGAATTATCTTATTAATTTTGGTGATTGTTGTTTATGATAATGTGGTTTGTAAAAAAAAAAATCATTATATTTTTCAGCTTACTTGAATGAATGATGTAATGTGAAACAGACTCTTCCTGCATGTCCTCCGTGCGGTGTGTTGGTGCTGATAATATATAAATATATGTATAGTTCATAGAGATATATTATTAGTACAGTGCATGGTGCTGTCATTCTGGAAGCCTTTAAACGTTGTCTTCATATTGTTGTGTTGGATCTAAAGAAGCAGGCATTGCTTCGAAAACAAACAGGAAACTTGAATAGAAAATAATTTTTTAAAGTTCATTCGATTTGCTTTTTATTGGTTTTTCAAAGCTCATTTGAATAAATAGAAAATAATAAAGTAAGGTATGAACTTTTAAAAAAGTAATTTATGTAATGTAATCTTATTAGAGATATATTGGTGCTGATTTATAAACGAACTTTTTAATTTATGTGTTTTTTCAACAACAAATTGCACTATACATTACAACATGGCAGGGTTTATAAACTATGGCTCGGGGGGATATATCACTATTTTTATGTATTTGCTACACGTAGGGTCACACACTTGCCCAGCAATTTTATGACACATGATACCTCCTAAATAATTTTTTTTAAAAATGCTAATTTAAAACTTTTCATCTCTGTAAACCCCATTAAAACAAAACAAAACAAAACAATTATCATGCAAATGAATAAAAATATTATTCCTATGTATTGCATGTGCGTTACTAACAGACAAGGGGCAGAGACAGACCAAAACACCCCCTTTTCCCCTCGAGGATCAGCAGGTAGATTCAGATCCAGCCATAGCCTCACAGCTCGGCAGGAACAGTACCGTGAGGCGTTGGGGGGCAGCTGAAATACTCCGGCTTTGCCAGCGAAACGTGTGAGTAAATAGGCTTCTCCTTAGGATTTACCTTTGGGTTTGCAGCCAGGCAGAGGAGGGATGCTCTGGGCAGAGCCAGCCCTGTCTTGCTTCTGGGGGTGTTTGCCCGTGAGCCGGGCTAAGGGTAAGGGGCGGGCAGAGGATTTTGGGGCGCGTGGTCATGGTGGAGCAGCTGGGTGCTCTGCTGCTGGCATCCTGTGCACAGGGGGAAGAGAGGGAGGGACAGACAGAGATAAGACACGGGCACAGGTCAGACATTTATACACATTCTTCATCTGTCTCGAGAACAGCTAATCGGAATATCAAATCAAATAAAATGTTTATTTCTGTTGGGGAAAAAGAAAAAAAAAAAAGGAAAAAAGGGAAAAAAATAAAAGTAAAGGGAGATCTTCCTGGTAGTATTCTCCTGAGGATACTCGTGAGTTAAATAGCACTACTATTCGGTAGTAGCCATAGAAGCGAAACCGTATGCCAGAAGATGATTCTGAAACACAGAGTGAGGTCAGACAAGAAATAACGCCAGGAAATCACTGGAATGAAGAAGAAAACCCCCGAAGTTTTCAGAAGCTGAGTGAGGACAGGTTTCTCGTTTCGAGAGAGGAAAGCTGAGTAAAACCCGTGAAAAAATCCAGACAGAATCGTGTGTCAGCATCCTCCAGGATTATTTCTCTTTTAAATTTTCTTTTTTAATAAAATAAATTAAAAAAACTGGCCTAGAGGGATTGCACCCCCCACCCCGTAATTTACCAGTGCTCGAAAATGACTGGTCAAAATGTCAAGAACAGTTTCACCAAAAGGTTAGAGTGTTTTTTAAGTCAGTTTTGTTAAATGTGGTAAAGGTGAAACAGGTTGCAAAGAGTTGTTTCAACCAGAATGACAATAACCAACATACGAAGCAGAAAAACACTCATAAATGAGGGCTCCAATCAATGGGAAAACTTATAGCTCCCTAATGAAGTTTCTTGTGAAAAGGAGGGCGACACAAAGCCACCGAGACATGAATCATTCATGGGAAATATAAAAGATAAAAGATATCTGACAATGAGCAGAACCTTGTATAGAGTGTCTAAAACAAGTTTCCCCTTCTTATTTTCTGCTTCCCCCCCTCCAGCCTCCCTCTCCTAGTGTTCTCTGCCCGCCCTATAGAGTTAACATTGACCAGTGCACGTCCTGCCCCACTTCAAAGTAATTTAGCCCAGAACGGAAGGCTTGGCGCTTGGACAATCTTCATGGTGTGTTAGGATTTCTATGGCAATTGGCAAGCAAGACGTTCCCATCTGAATATGGCTCAAAGAAAGCCACTTATTGACACCGAGTTGGCCATCATCAAAGACTTCATCTTTTCCTAGGCGAAACGTGGTCCTAGCAAACACTGTTTAAATCATCTACCTTTGTAGTCGCGGCTGGGAGACATCTCGCCGCACACTATTGCTGGCGCTCGGCCCTTTAAAGGCGAGAGCGGCTGTAGCGAAGTTTGAAGGGCCTAAGAAATTTCGGGAGTGTGGGAAATGGCATTGCGGGGAGGGGGGCTGTGGATATGGATAAGGGGGGAAGTTCTCGGCAGAGAATGNCGGGCCGGCGCCCCCCAATACCCCCGCCACGGGAAGGATGTGGGACCCAGGGCAGCCGGGATAGGCTGCTGCTTTGTTTTTCTAAGGATGCGTGGTGGGGAGAAGCAAGGATTTTCAGGGGTTTTCTCCGCTTGTTTCGTGCTTCTAGAGATGTCGCCAGGGAGTTGTGAGGTGCTGGCAAGGATGGACTGTCACACACTTTCCCCACTCCGCCCCTTCCCCCGCCATCACCCCGGAAAAATATTTTCAGGTAGAGCGGATCAGGACGAATCAGGGAGTGTGCTGGAATACACACACTCACGCTCACACGCGTGAACACACACGCTCCCCCCTGGCTCGGACACCCAAACGCGGGCCGAGCTCTGCCACCGCTCCCCCCCGCATCCCGCGTACCGTCAGCACACACAACCACGCTCCCGCATTCACACACACACCACGCAAGTGCCTAATCAGGCAGGGAGAAGTTCAAAGGCAGGTTCTTTGAAATTCAAACTACTGCTTTTATGGTACATCAACATGGAGCGTTAGGATTGCTATGGCAATGAGCGCAGCAAAAGCAAGCTGCATTTAAAATAGTCCACCTCGATTCGAGACACTCTATTAAGATACAGTTGCATTGACCTTTAGTTTCATGCCGTGTTAGCGCAGTCAATTTTCACTTCATCAGAACGTCTCATATTTTTTGGCCTCTCTCCCAACGACCCTTCCCCTCCCCTTTTTTTAGGACGCCCCCCAACTTCAGCAGATAAACAAATAAGTGAGGAAGAAGCTCCATCTCTAGCTCTTCTCCTCCTCTGCCTCCCTCTTTTTTTCCCCCACCTAAGTACTTTTATTTGCAGAGCGATTGTTCTTTGTTTATTTAATACAAGTACTGTGTGAATGGTGAAAAATAAACACGATGAAAAATAACCAAACAGATGATTCCGCCAAGTGAAAAAGCCCGGACTTAATAAAAGTGCGAAGCAGTCACCGTTGAATGAGAAATCCTTTGAAGTGGAACTTATTATAGGAAGAATACTTTTTGGTTTCCCTAACGACGCTGCTGAATTGAAAGGGCTCGCCTTTGTCAACGATTTGTTCTCCTTTGCCGGGATGCCCGCAGAAATTACTTACATGGGCTGCCTTAACATGCAGCCTGCAAATCAGTAACTTCGCAGCTCAGACTCGCAGACGCCGCTCTTCTAAGGACAAAAAGAAGTCAGGAGGAAAACACCCCAACCTTTCACTCAGCCTCTTATTTTGGGGGGTGAAGGGGGGCGGAGGGAGAAAAGGAGGTTTGGGACGACGCGGGGGGAGGCGAGTGTATCCGTGTAGCAACACCCTCCAGCCCCCAGCCGCCGCCCCCCCGGCCCGCCCCGCCCGGCGGCAGGGACCCGGAGCGGGACTGTCCTTCGCTCCATCCTGGCCCCGGCGGGAGCAGGGGGGTGGCGGAGCTCCTCCGGCAGCACCGTGTCTCTCCTTCCCCCACCCCCGCTCCCCCTTTTTTCCTCCTCTGCCAAGTGATTTTCCCAGGCAGAGACATATTTAATAAGGGTCGTTTATTACGAAGGCGCTTTGAAGGGTCGCCCCTGAAGCCCTGTGTCCATTTAAAACATAGAGGTGACACTTAAACCTCGTTTTAAAGGAGCTCTGGGGTAGTTCAATGAAAGGCAACTCGTTTGTCTTATGAGCTTGGAAACAACCTCCCTTCTTCTCCTTTTGACCACATGGCATAACTCAAAAACAATAGTTCAAAAGTAAAATGGCATCGTGGTGTTCAGCCTCAGACAGGCACCCATCTAGCAGGAGAGAAAAGGGATAGTCCATAACACAATGTGCTTTTTGTGTCCGACTCTGTCACAAGGATTTCGTTGTTTGCTTTAGAGGCTGCGCCTGTTATACTTTCTTGAAAGTGCTTGTGTTAAACAAGAGTTATAAGTCATCCAAAACAACAAACATTTTGATTTTCTTTGCCTAAAGGGTTTTCCCTGGCCATGGGCACCGTGAAAAAATAATGTACTTGCTGAGAAAGGAGCACCAGTAGTAGCATTACAAGCACAGTGCATTAAATATTGAATGACACGAGGAAAAAAAAAAAGAACTTGTCGAGGGGCACTCAGCCTTAAAGTCTTTCTTCAACTTTGTCTTCAGTGCTTGTTGGACTATTTAAGATGGTGTTAATTAAGGGCTGCATCTGATTCCACTAGCCCCCAGCTTTGTCTCTTTGCAGCGCTCCCATCAATAGCCCCTCTCAACCGCGGGTTTTCCCCACACGTTGGTTTAGTGGTGCATGTGTCACTTCTTATTTCGAGGCTGAAGAGAAACCCGGATCGTGCATTAAGGGCAAAAGGGAGATAGTAATCAAGCGGTGTTGTAGGGTTGGGGGGGTGGCGCGGCTGGGCAGGGGCAGGAGGAGGAGGGTGCGCGGCCAAGGCTGGAGCAGGGCAGCCGGGAGCGGAGCAGGGGCACGGCGCCGGGGTGAAAGCCTGTTTACACATTGCCAGCAGCCTGTTTGGCAAACACGAGGCTGGCGAGCTTAATTTGTTTCAAATTAATCGTTTTCCACGAAAAAAAAGAAAGGAAAAAAACCCCACGCGTCAAACAGCCCTCCCCAAAATCCTGCAAGGGAACAGAAGGAGCTGCCTCAGGTCCCGCGGCAGCCCCTTGCGGGAGCCCACGCGTGGCTGCGTGGGGAGCCGTGGCGTGTGCCTGTGCCCCTTTCCAGTTGTACCCGGCAGCGAGCAGGCAGCTGCTGGCGCTGCCCTTTGCGAGCCCCGTAAATGAGGCCGACGCTCAGTGTAGGGCAGCCCCCAGCGTGCACCAGGGTGGGCGAGGGAAACCACAGGAGTAGGGGGGACACACAGTCTTTGGGGACATCTGGCGGGACTCCTCGCCCTGCATTTACCCCCTCTTATTAAGGGATTCGCCGCTCTGCCCTCGGCGAGGAACACCGAAGCACCCCGCATTTCGCGGAGAAGCCTTTCCCGGGCCCCATCCCTGCACCTTCCCCCCCCGGTCGTGGGGGCTCCTGGAACCCCGATGGGGCACCTCGTCCCTCCCTGATAGATCTGGAGACCGAGAGGGGCTTTGCCCCTGGGGAGCATCGTCTCCGAGCTCAGCAAATACCAACAGCGGGGGTGCAAATTGGGGGGGCGGCTCCGCTTTTCTATACGACTCCTTTTCAACCTGCCAAAGGCACCGGGTGTTGAAAGCAAGGGGGCGCAGAGGGATCCTTTGCAGGTGTGGGGAGCTGTGTGCCCTCGTTCCCCCTGGGATCAGCGGGGACCCACTACCCCAAAGTGCACTCAGAGCTGAGGTCGGGTTAGGGGACCCCTTAATTGGATGGGGGGTTGGGGGAGAGAATGGTTCACCTCAGTTCTGTCCTGCCCGAGTGGTGAGGAGGGGAAAGCCAAGCGTGAGGCTGGGAAACCCAACAGCCAGATTTTGTTGCTCTTCTTCTACTTTTTTTTTTTTCAATCTCTATGTTCCCCCTCTCCTCCTCCTCTTCCTTTCACTCGGCAAGCCCGTCTAAAGCCCTCCAAATGGCCTTTCAAACAAGAAAACCCTTCAAGGAAAAATGGGCACACATCCCCTTCTAGGCACCTTGCCAAAATCTCCCAAGCACCCTACCTGGCATCCTAGCTTAAGTTTCTTCAAGAAGTGTGTGTGTGTCTGAGTATGGGAGGGGAGTGGGGGGGTTCGGGGCCGAGGGGGGGTGGAATTACAGCCGTCCTGTAGTGGTAGACACAAGTTCAGAGCTCCACTTCTCCCCTTTTTAATTAGGCTGGGGAGAGCCACGGAGGCGCCTGGTTGAGGTGCAAGCGAGGCGGCCGGGCCGAGAGTGAGTACCCAACGCAGCCCCGACGGGACGGGACGGGGATGGGCAACCCGGGGAAGCCGCGGCGGGGGGCTCCGCGCTGATGGGGAGGAGGCGAGTAGCCGTCCCCCGGAGAGAGATGTGGGAGGGGAGGACGAGGGTGGGAATAGCGGGCCGGGGGTGTGCCAGGGGGACTCGCTTCCCCGAATTTGCGGTGCGGGCCGCTAGGCGAGACTGGGGAGGCCACTGCCGGTGCTGCAAAAGTCAGCCCGACCCAGCTGTGACTTCACCTATTAGCCCCGATGTCTTTCCGAGGAGATTGGCGGAGTTAAACAGCCCACAATGGGCGCTCTGGGGCGTCTCCAGCCTGACCTCTACCCGGTTTTAATAGTTTCATAGGAACTTCATTAAATCAATTACTTAGTGAGCACATCATCATTTATTTGTAATTAGCACTGAAGAGCTTGATTTTTGCAGCAGCCCGCAGCCCGGTTCCCAGCGGGGTTGGCCATGTACTACAAGCACTTTTGTTTGCTGTGTGTGTTGACTCGTGGTATTATTCGGCCGCCACAATAAAAGTGTAATCTTCACGTCTTAATCTAGCGTTCAGGGGGGAAAGGAAAACAAACACGGCACGGACGAGGCACCGGTTCCTAGTCTCCGTGTCCCCCCCTCCTCGGGCCGCCGGCCCCCCTGCGCGCAGCCGGGCGCGGTGCGGCTCCCGGGCCGTGCGGCGGGGAGGAGGGCGGAGGGACGGGAGGGGGGGAC
>VWYI01023188.1:64454-82686 GCA_013399455.1 Anthoscopus minutus
GCCGTGCGGCGGGGAGGAGGGCGGAGGGACGGGAGGGTGGGACGGAGGCCGGGGCAGAAGGGGGGTTAAGGGAGGAAATGGGTCATCCGCAGCCAGGACAAAAGAGAGCGGCTCGATGCCTTGAAGGGCATGAAATAAGGGCTGCAGCTGCGAGTCGGCTGCCCGCGGCCGGGCAGGGCGTGGGTGTGCGTGTTGGGGGGGAAACCGGCGGAGCTCAGTGCTGGAGGGGGCACAGCAAAGAGGCTCTCGTTTGCGGGGCTTCGTGGTAGGAAGGGGGATGTGTAGGGGCAGGGAAAGCCGCCTCGAACGTGGGGTAGACGTGACTGTGTTGGGGGCGGGAGGAGAAGAGCATGAACTCCCCCACGTAACCAGCCAGGCCTCCTCCGCTTCTCCCTGCAGCCAGCGCCTTGCCATGGCGGCCCACCACGGGGAGGCGGCTCCACGCGTGGGCCGCCCCACGGCTGCCCCCAGGCGACAGCCCCAGCCCCTTTCTCCCACCGCAGAGGCTGCCGCGGCCGCGTCTCTGCGGACCCCGGTTGGGGCCCTGCGCCAGGCCCGCCGGCGTGGTGAGGGGCAGGGATCCTGGGCCGCCCCGGGGAGAAGGAGATTTGGCTGCCCCCTCCCTCCGCGGGCTGTACTGGCTTCCAGAAAGACGCCCTCCAGGCAGGCAGGGGTTTGGGGAGTGGGATCTGTTTTGGGGTGTCTGCCTGCCGGCCGCTCACTTCCCTCACTCCTTCTAAGCGCGAGGGAGGAAGGGGAGCTGATGTCCCGTTAGAGGCTGCAGCACACCCTCAAGCTCCCGGGCTTACGCACCCCACTCGTAGCCATTCGCGGGTGGGCACCGAGGCAGCCGCCCAAGAGAAAAAGAAAAAGGGGGCGGGTCGGGTTATATGTACCCCTGTATGGGAACAGTACCGTGTTGGGATCTGACGACACCCCCACCCTTGGTACTCAGGCGCTGTCCACATTTTGGCAGTTCACCTGTAGAGCGGATCTCTCGCCCTGCTGCCGGCCCGATCCTTCCCACGGAAACCCGTCGAGGTGAACGGGGCGAACAACCCCGCCGGTACTTGCCTGGGTCGGCTCCTACCGGCTAAGGGGACGAGGCAATCCTTAATTTCCATCCTCGACGTGGCGAGAATCCGGGTCCGAGGCGAAACAAGTGCCGGGGGAGGGTGCAGATACCACCCGCGACGGAGCTGCCCCTCACCGTGCAGTGGGCCATCTCGTCGGGCGTGATGGGTTTCCATCACCCCCGGGCCGGGCCGTAAGAGAACGAGCCTCGGAGGCTCCCAGCTGCAGGGGCCGAAGTTGGGGGCTGGCCGTGCTGGCAGGGCAGAGGTCGCCGTGTGGAACTGCCTTGGCGGCTGCAAGACCGTTCGCATACAGGCGATAAAACACTCCGAGGAGGGGGGGAGAACCCACTCTCCCCTCCGCCCCGAAAACACCGCTCGGCATTAGTGCAAGGGCCGGAAATTCCCAAATTCAGGCAAATAGCAGGGAAAAAACCCATAAATATAATTCGGGAATAGGAGATGGGGAGAGGCGCTGTACTTGCGCGGAGCATCGGGGACATGGCGTGATTTTAATTGTTACACGTTTTTCATATTAAATCGCTTAAACATCGAACAGAACCAATCTCTTCTGTTCGAAAACGATCGTCCGAGAAGCCCAGCGGGGCGGGATGGTCGCCGGGGTTGGGATAAATGGGAACTCCCCCGTGATGGCAGCGGGGAGGCGGCGAGGGAGGCTGCGCGGACGCGGAGGTTGCGCGGCGGCCGAGAGCAGTCCTAGCACGGCAAGCTCTCTTCTTGCCGGGCAGGAGACAGAGCCCGGGACAGAGCCGAAACCCTAAACATTGAAAAGAAGAAAGTATTTCCTGTGGGAGAGAAAACCCTTACCATCCTCTCTCTCTCTTCCCAAATCTACAAATACCGCAAATTAGTCCACGGGGAGTGCTCCCAGAGTCGCGGGAACTGGTACATGTTGTAGGGCGCTATTTTAATGGCGTGGGGCTGGAAATGGAGGGATAACCTCAGGCTTTATAGAGCAAGAGGGCTGCCAAGTGGGGAAGGTAGCGCTGGCTG
This sequence comes from Anthoscopus minutus, assembly GCA_013399455.1. Classification (NCBI taxonomy): domain Eukaryota; kingdom Metazoa; phylum Chordata; class Aves; order Passeriformes; family Paridae; genus Anthoscopus; species Anthoscopus minutus. The sequence goes on from VWYI01023188.1 coordinate 66,542, forward strand.
CAACCGGACGAGTCAGCGCGTCAGCCATGGGTTACACGAGCTGCTCGTGGGAGGAAGGAGAAAGAAAGGGGGACCCCATGCCATCCATCGTCCCCGTTCAACCCAGAGCCTGAATTTGCGGAACCGCATTCCCACTGTGCGGAGCAGAGCCGGCCTGTGGCAGAGACACCGGCCCTGACCCGGAGCGGGTCCTGCCCTTGCCCGTGGGTTTTATGGAACTGGGAGCAGGTTCCCAGCCCTGACGTGTTTTATAGTCTAAACTCCGTTTCGGGAGGCTGGCAACCCTGCCACTGTGCCGCCTCGAGGCTCCACGAGAGAGGGGTGTCACGCGTGGAGACTCGAGGAGCCGTGGGCAGTGTCTGTGGGAGGTGGCTCAGCACTCCCCAGCCTCTGGCTCCTGCGCCTCCTGCCCCGCGGCCCGTCCTGCTCATGCCTGTCCCACTTGGGTCTACCTGTACTTGTCCATCCTGCCTGTGTCACCCTCCCTGCTTGTCCTGCTTGGTCCTGCTTCTCCTGCCTGTGCCTGCCTGCCCAGCCCACATCTCCTGGACCAACAACCTTCAGCCCCTGCCCCTGGTGCTATTCATCGTTGGCAGGGAGCTCATGGACATTTGTTGGGGGCTGTATCCTCTTGTAGGGAACATCCCTTTCATTTGTGCTAAGAAGGAGGGAAGCTGCTTCCTGTGGAAAATGGGTGAGAAGGGTGAACAGGACAAATCCAGTTGGCTTTCCCCTATCCCAAAGATGGAAGCAGCTTCCCAGACACCTGCCATCACCAACCCGGATGGCAGATCGTGTTTGATAGTTGAGGCCATACTACCAAATATTATACAGCAGATGTTTAATGTTCTACCCAGTTATTAAACACAAATGGGAGTAAATTAAAATTGCGAAGTAAAGCAAAATAAAAACCCTCCTTTCATTCTACTAAAAGACAACATCTAATTAAGGAATATTTTAATTCCACAAAAACACAGACTCTCCACAGTGACATAAGACTTTGTTTTTAAAACTATAGCCAAATACAAACCAGCCCAGCTCAGACCAAACTTAGGCACAGCCTCGATCCCAAGGGCCAAGGGCCAGGGCAGGCCAAAGACAGGGGCCTGCTGCTTTGATTCTACCCCAGCTCAGATACCCTCATCGTGGGGGGCCTCTTTTGACTTTTTTGTTCTCATTTCTTGGAGGACAGGGAAGCAGGCTTGGCCCAGAGCAGAATTTTAGGTTCCAAGTTTGCTGGTGGCGAGCCAGGGCAACACCAGGCGCTGGCTTCAACAGTTGTGTCCAAGTGCCCAAGTGTGCCTAACTGTTGGGAACAGCCCTTGGATTCTTTTTACCCCTGCTCTCTAGCACACAAGAAACTCCAAAACCCTCACTTGAAGCTGTTTATCAGGCAGTGCCTGAAAACCTTGAGTTATTTTATGCCATCACATGACCCAGGGCAATCTGCCCAGGATTTTATCAACATTTACTTCATCAGTACTTAGATTTCTATTCTCTAGTTGGCAATGTTCATTTGCCTGCTGCATTTGCCATTTAGTGCATCCTGCCAGGGTTAGAGAAATATAACCCAGGAATGGGATTAACCTGGGAGCATACCTGTAGGGTTTGATGCTTGCAGCTAGCACTTGGGATCTTTTCAGGGGTATGAACCTGCCAGACAGTGCTTTGGAGAGGGAACTTTGAGCTGGGTGCATGCAATTCTGCACCAGGTGTATCTTAAATAGAAAGTAGAGAAAATGGGAAGAACTTAAGCCCAAATACGAAAATGAGCTGTGGGCATTGGGCTCTTCCAGTGGGGTTGAGAAGCAGGGAGGTCAGTAGTCCCAGTTGCCCAAGATGGTAATGAGTTGGCAAGATAAGGATTTAGTAACATTTTGTAGCCATGAAAATGTAAATGTAAATGGAGCTACATTCGGTGTTTTGTAAGGTACCATGAAGCATAAGTCTCTCTGCCTCTTGGCTGCTCCAGTTCTGCTTTGTGTTTTACCCAAAAAGACACAATTGCAGCTAAAATTCCTCTAGACACAGATAACACGTGCATGCACCTACACCTGGTTTCCAGCTCTCCCCTCCACACAGGCACCAGTCTCACCTGAATACTCTCAGATCACGTTCATTAGAAGAATAAATTCCACGGGGATTTTCCCAGAATATAAGAGAAAGAAAAACAACCTTAAAAGGAAGACAATGCTGCTGGCATTCATTTGCCTTCTCCCCTGAGCTCTCCAAGGACACAGCACAGAGCATGGGGTACAGAGTGACAGCAAGGTCTCCTTTATTGGAAGACTGACCTTATATTAATGGCATGTTTTATAGTGTTTTCTTTATTTTTATTACTTTGCCACTTAAGAAGCAGAGTCCCAGCTTTGCTAGGGATTAAGGCATTGCTCTCTCCCTTTCTCAGTTGCCTGTCTGTTGAACTAAGAACTTTACAAAACCCATTTATTGTATCTAAAGCAAATAAAAAATGTCAAGGTGGAGGATTTTATTTTAAAAAGTTGTTCAGACTGCTGGAAAACATGGGGCCAAATCATCGTCAAATCCATCTTACCTGCTGCCCTACCAGAAGCATCACTTGCAGCTTTCACCCTCCCCAAAGAACCTGGGGGTCTGACAAGCCAGCAGTGGCAGGGGTGGGGAGGAACATGTATCCCATCCTCTGGATGGGCAGCTGGGCAGCCTGGATATGGAACTGGAAAGGGTAGTGCTGAAATGAATGTGCAGACAGCCCAAGCTAGTCCCCAGGAGAGAGGGCTGTGCACATTTTGTCTGCTGCTTCTGTCTGCTCTTTGGGGAGGCAAAGTGTTTTATAGCCTAAACTTCCTCTCTTCCCAGGGAAAGGACCCCACCTCTACCCTTGGCCAGGCAGTGCCCATGCTGTGACACAACAGGACACCTTCCAGCTCAGGACTGCCCATGGCAATGCTGGACCTGTGGCTCACAGAGGGCAGCAGTACCATTTGCTGTGCTAGCACAGGCCCTGGTGCTCCCCAGTGACAAAAGGGAGCAATATGACAATACGTGAGCTGCTGGTGACATGGATGTGCAGGCTTGTTTGTGGCTGCCAGCTCTGGGAATGAGTGTAGCTCAGTGCTGGCAGAAGGTGCTTGATTGATGGCTGGGTATTATGGGGCTACAGTAGATGTTTCGTGCCAGCTTCTGTGTACCCAGTCCAGAAACCCAGGGATTTTATCAAAATGGCAGCTTACAACCATGCCTAAATAATAAAGGTGCTTTCTTACAAGTGCAGTGAACCCAGCCATTTCCTAATGCCAGCACTACATTTGCTTTCCACATTTGCATCTGTGGCTTGTCTGAGCTCCTCACGTTGCGGAATTTAAAAACAATCATTCGTATTTTTTTCCTTGTTTCTGAATGAACTAGGCTCCTGCAGAAAAATAGCAGGGGGGAATATATTTCTGTTCGGGGATATAGCATTCTAGTCAAGGCATTTGGAGAGTAAAAACATAAATGTACAGAGCTGTGAAGAGATAATACACAGGGAAATGATTTTTAAAATATAGAGGTAAAACTAGGATTACACCTTTCCAGAAGCAATTTGTAGACTGTGTGGCAATAAGAAGTGGCATGGCAAGTGTGAATCCTGCTTATGCACATATAGATGCTATAAGGATCCCTTGCCAGCCATTTAAGACAAATGATTAAGGCCACAACATGATGGTGTGCACACGTTAGGGTGTGATACATGCTCAAGCACAAACACAGACATGTAAATGCACACACATATCTTTACAACCAGCACTGCATGATTATTCTTTTGTTTTCAGAAGGTTTAGAAATTTTGGAGCACCCTGATAATTTATGTTTACCTATGGGGTCTCAGCAATTGGGATGGCACCTATTTTATTTCTTGTTGATGTTGATGTCAATAATTTATTTCAATGACCAGAGGGGATGTGCTATGCATTAATGATTACTTATGTGCTCTGTACATATTCAGATTTTGACTTCTGAGACTGTGCACATTTAGTTTGCCAAGAGATGCTGCCGCCTCTTCAGTAGGTATCAGCTGAGGCAGCATTGAAGCAGCCAAGAGGGGCACTGGGAAAATATCACTGATAGCTGAGAAGGGCCAGAAACAGATCATAAACTAAACTTCACTAAAGCTGAAATACACTCAGGACATTATCTTTCAACGAAAGATTATTTAAAACTCAAGTCTTTGAGTGCAGAGATCATAATGGGATCAATTACATTTCAGAGCCAAAATTGTGTTGCCAGGTTATAAACTCACATTTCTGTCACGGTCCAGTTGCTGCTGGCTAACCATCTCTTCAGCCACCAGCACTGCATTTTTAAAGGACAGTTTGGGAAATGTATGACTTGGGAGGAACCACGGGTGCCAGGGAGTCAGTCTGATTCAAGACTGACTCTTTCTTTTTTGTAGCATGGGAGGGAGCATTGGACCCATGGCATCACCAGCTCAGAGGAGGCAAGGGAAGCACAGACAGAATTACTAACCACATCTCCCTCCATGACAAACTTGTTTCCCTTGTAAGAGGTGAGATACTTCTTCAAAGCACAGAGGAGAGGGGATAACTGACAGGTGGGGCTGTTTGAGCATGCAGAGATTTTCTCCCCCTTCCCTGAGGTCTATTTTTTGTGGTTGTGAACGCCTTTGAAAGGCAGTAATGAGGTAGGAAATCTTCACACTCCTTTTGGCATTTGAAAGGTTTCAGAGCAGGATTGATGCTAGATGGCTGGAAAGTCCAAAACAGGAGAAGTATTTTGGGGTAGTGTAGTGTTTTTTAGTGGCGTACATGCAAATAAATTGATATCTGTGACTACGTGGACAGCTAGCAGAGCAGGATCATTTACAAGTTTTCCTAAATGATGGTTCTTGTTGCTGATGATCATTATTCAAACTTGGTTATTCTTGCTTCTGAAAGCCTATCTTCTTTAGGGTCTCTCTGGGATGATGTAAAGTTTTAATTGACAGTATGGATTTCTAACTCAGCTAATACTAACAGTGCCCTTAAGCCAAATCAACTTAGCATTGGCAGGAAGAAATAATTCCCTTAGTGGAAGCTGGAAGATGTTTCTTTTCTCTGTTGTGTGAGAAGAAATAAAAATCTTCTCCTGAATCTGCTCCAAGAGATGTGGTCTGCGCACAGAGCTGAGAGCTGGGGCTCTGGCAGAACCCCTTGGTGGCAAATCTCCCCAGCCTCCCAACACCTGTAAAATGGAGATAATGAGCAGGACATCCTCCCTTCCTTGGGGCTGGATGCGTTGGCTGCCGTGCGCGGCGCTGTCGGGGCCGGTCCCGCAGGCATGCCTGTGTACAGCCCTGCTCCACGCACTGGCATTTTGTTGCCGTTTGGTTGGCATAAATACCCCTCAACAGCACAGTGCTCCAGACGATCATGGGCAGGCATGTAGCAGTCATCCTTTGTTTTCTTTAAATGATTTCAACCAAATAACGTCTCTTTTTCTGGAGCTGCAGGCAAACCATTTGGCCTCCTGGCAGACAGCTTTCCTGCTTGTGCGCCCACTGCCGTTTACTGAAGAGGATAATGTTGCGTTTTCTGCCCCTTTCTCTCAAAATCTTCCTTTTGGGGAGGGGAAGATGGGAGGAGATGGTGTGCTTTCGTTCTCTGTTATTTCATTTTTTGAGCCCCAGAGCTGGCGGAAAACCGCTACCTCAGAGCAATTGTGGCTGGTATAGAGCAATGGCTGTGGTGGGGATGCTTCCCGGCTGCAGAGCCTGAGTGCCTGTGATTAAGAACACTGTCAGAAAGAAAGTGGCACTTTTAGAGGGTTTTTCATAAAGCATCCAGCAGAACCCAGCATGAAGCAACAAGAGATCTGGTAAATGCCAAAATGGCACTCAGAGTGGATTTTTTTGTCCTTGGAGAGATGTTAAAAAAACTCTTTTATATTGACAAACTGTCAAGGACAGATATTTCTGATATTCAGGCTGAAACAAAGCACAATGACACACACTATGGCCCTAATAAAGGCAGGCAGGTGAAAAAAGAAAGGTGGAAAGAAACACTTGCTGGGCTCTTGCCCCCATATATTTGTCAGTGTGTTTGTGACCTGAGCCTCTACCTCTGCCACACAGCTGCCACCATAGTGGCCCATGGTGCCAAGGGGAAACTGTCCAGGTGCAGCCAAGGCCACCAGCCCTGGGCACACGGTACAACTCTCACCAGTGGCTAACTGCATCTCTGCTGCAAAAACACCAGGAGCACTGAGCTAGGCTACACCAATTGCTACAAAAGCCACTCCCTCCATTGCACCAATAAAGTGATTTTCCTCCTCTTTTCTTCCCTGAGAAAGTCATATATGGGTTGTGGCAGAGAGAGCCCAGGCCGCACCAGGGACTAGAATTTAGGAGAGCTGAATCCTACGTCCACCTCCTGTCCTGTTACTGAATCTTGGAGGTAATTGTTATGTATCTGTCCCTCTTTCAGCTGCCCCATTTTTTAGGTCAGGCTTGTTATTTGTAACATAGGTAGAACCAAGGGGGCTCCCAATTCACTCTTGTAGTGGTAGTAGCAGTAGTAGTAAAAATAGTAATTATAATTATATTAAGAGACTGAGCTGTAGCCAAAACAAAATCTCTTTTCACACGTTCCTGTTGAGATGTGATCCATAAAACTGCATTTTTATGTCAACACATTGGCAGTGCTATAACCCGGAGGCTGGAATAGCTATATGCATATTTATTTTATATTAGCCCATTTTTACACCAGTATGTGTATGATTACATGGCACATAAGAATTTATTCTCCTGTGTTCACTGGGATATGCATATATAGCACTGTTCCATTTACACAGCTAATGTTGAATGAGTTTGTTATTCTGGGTGGTGCACAGGTAGCCTAACCTTTTTTGATCAGATGTGAGCTGGTCTAATTCCTTTATGGCACCAGAAAGGATCATTTGGCTTATAACTTCACAGAGGCAAGGAATTGGTCCTTGCCACTTGTAGCATCAAAAAAAAAAAAAGAAAAGAAAAAAAAAGACTAGTTGCAGGAGGTGCTACCACTTCCCTCTTCTGATGTAGTGTCTCCCATAGCAGCAGATTGTCTCTCTGGCTCATCCAGTACTGGAGTCAGGTGGTTGTCAAGAACTGACTTTTTTCTCTCTGGTACTTTGGCTCTTGGTCTCTGGGTTAGAGGCCGCAATTTTCAGCACCCGCTAATAATTTTTTTTAACAGACGATAGAAAGGAAAATTTCCAAATGCAGCAGATACAGTCTGAGGGGCTAATGATATCCATGGCTCTGGACATGATGTTGTGTTCCTCTAGGATTATGGTGGGTGTAGCACCATTGCTGCAGAGGGGAAGCACACTGCGTGTGAGTTCTCCTCTTCCTGCTGTAGCAGTGACCAGCTCCTCCAGTACCAGGAGAATCCACACTGCCAAGAACTGTAATTTGCATTATTCCAAACACACTTTAATTTAAAATCCAAAGGAAACATTGAACCAATTCAATATATGCAGGTTCAAACTGCAGCACCGCCACAGTAAGAATTCAGATGCTCTGTTCCTCGCAGAGATCATGTCTAAAACAAGTCTTGACATAAAATCTCGCTTCAATATTTCTGGCAGCTTTCTGTCCCATGACTTCCACCACCCTTTGCTAAGCAAGTCCCTTGCCCCCTTCCCTCTGTTTTTCTTGTGATAGTGTGTGTATTTTAATCCAATATAACTATTTGTTCTCATAGCCTTCCCTGGCCAGCAGGAAGTAATGGGACCTCTGGACGGCTCTTGAGAGGCAAGGGAAATAAATAAAAGACAAAGAAATTGAAAGAATAACAAAGAACAGACCATCCAGGGTAGGCTTCCATTAAGCTCAGGAAGCAAATGACAAGAGGCATGGAAGGCTGTAGATGAGACAAAATGTCTCATAATAAGGTTTTTGTCACTCTCTGATGACACCAGCTAGAAATAAATATGCCTTTTGTCTTTCTTCTGAGTCCTAAGCTGATTCAAGGTGGAAATCAGGAAAAATGTAGAAGGTTGAATGTTTGCAGAGTGCATGTTACAGTTGGGACTTCTTACACTGCCTTTTCCAGAACATATGTATATAATTACATGTACATATCTGTAATGTCAGCCACGTCTCTGTGCTGGTAACTGGTATGGGACATCTCCATTGCCTTCCTCCAAGAAGTTCATCCTTGTCCCAGCCCACAGGGGATGGGTACAATGCTTTTCCCCCATCTTGCATTCAGAAGTTGACTTTAAGCTCTTTTTCACAAAGACATTTCTTTCAAACATACCCATTATAGGGTCAGAGTCTGAACGTGCAATTAGAGTCCAGGTGAATGTCATTCCCCTCCTTCCCTGCTTTTTTTTTTTTTAAGTTTATTTTTTAATGTTTGCAACACTCTTTTTCAGGTTTGGAAATTAAAGTTATTTTCCTGCCAATGTTTTCTGATTCCATGTGGCAAATGTTCCTCTTTCCAGTGTAGCAGAAGCCAACATGGCTGCCTTGAGCACACATTGGTTTTGTGTATCCTGTCAACACTTTCCCAGACAAAGTGAACAGTCCTGAGATCTGTTCTGCCTCCCCCTAGCCCACTGGTGTATCAATCCTCAGTTTTAGCACATCATGCATACACCTCAGGCAAAGTACTGGCTGCTTATTTTTCTTGTAAATATAGTTTTGAGGACACCGCTTGTTTTATTAGAGCTATGAAACCTTTTCCAACATTTCCCTGTACCTTCTCAAACTTGGCTATTCTAAAAAATGTGACCTAACACCCAAAGCACAGACTGCCACAGGATTGGGTCTGAGTGACTACTCATCTGCTCAGGTCCCAGATAAATGGATCCTTTGTCCTAATTATTCGTTATGTGAACCTTTTGTAAGGACTCTGGCCTTTACAAAACAGTGATCAGTGTTAGTGCAGGGTCTGAGACTGTGCAATGAGCTGGGGTATCTGCTGTCCTTTACAGATGGAGGAGGTGAGTAGGCTATGGAAATGCGCTGGAAGTGTCTGTGCATACCCTCATCCTTTTCATTGGGAACACAGCACATCCCCTTGGAGACAGGATTCTTGGCTTGCTGGACATTATTTGTCCAGAACTACAGTGGTTATACTTAAGTAACAAAAGCATGAAGCACAGAGGAAAACAGCTTCAAGATAAGGCAGGGGTTTTTTGTCAAGTGCATCTTAAATATTTCTGTCCATTGTTCTTGCTACATTTGTATTCTTTCCTGCAAGTACATTTATATAATCAACAACTATAGTAGTTGCATGTGTTTCTTAATATAGGGCTACGCACCACTTCTGGATAAAATCCATGGTTGTGGATGAGTACTATCTCAAAACATGTGTGTGTTCCTTTACCATGGAGAAGTCCCAGTCCATGGGAATTTGGGTAATGAACTGGAGATTAATTCATGTTTTCTGTCATATGTCAGGTTGTGTATATTAAGGGGCTTAATTATCGAGTCAATAGCTCTAGGTTCTAAGGAAGTATGTTAGCTGGTTCTCTCTCCTTCTAAATTTTCTTTCATATTTTGCATTCTGGACAACAATAATATGAATATTGTCCATGTTCCTCTTTCACACAGTAAGAGCATTGCAGCATCTGCTGAAGAGTTTTTAGCTATTTGCTAAGTAAGAACAGATGTAAAATGAATACAGCTCATAGCACAGACTAAGTGCCAAGTTTCAAAACCTGTATTTTGGGGTATGTTTAAAATTTTGCTCTAGTTTTTATGGTATTAATGTTTACTATGTTGTCAACACGTTTACTTATGCTCTACCTCTACCCTTATGATACATGTACTGATGACTGCTTAACTCTTGCCAAAGCGTGTCTCCCATATTGTGAATAAATTGCAGCTTGAAGTTGCCACATTTTGCTCCCATTGAGGAATCACTGTTTTATTCATTATGGTGTTGCTATGGTTCTGCCATGATGGACTTTGAGTGTGATTCTGTTACTCTCAGCCAGTACATGAAAAAAATATGGCATGTTGTCCTCTGATCTGCCATCTAGAAATCAAGGAATATGATTTGACATATAACTAGTCAGATAATTGCCAAAGACATATGCCAGTTGGGACAAGCCCAAACTGATGATTTTGGAAAATAGCTGACAAACCCACGGTCACTCAGGGCAGAATGTGCCCCTGCAATTCCATTCAAATAAATCTAGAAATGCCTCCAAAATGACTGCTGCTTCATGTCTGCCCTCTTCTTTTGGGGCTACTATTTATTTATATCACTGGATTAGATACCATAACAGAGCAGTGGTCCTGAGAACTGCAGAGACTTGTTCCATGGCCCCTGGGGTCTTCAATCTGTGGCACTGGAGGTTTCCATATCCTGGCAGTGCAGGTATAGAGGAGAATTTGGAGAGCTGCAGCCATTGGGTGCAGCATGAAAACGAAGGCTGGTACTGGTGGCGATTATCTGAGAGCTTCTGCTTTCACAACAAATTTCAGGGAAAGGATGAGGCAATATAGGGAGTGAAAGAAAGGGCCAAGGCCAAACTGCCTGGAGATCTCTTCTAGATCTCTAGCAAAGAGTGTAGGCCATGCACCTTGGCAGCCACCTGGAGTCAAGGAGCTCAGAGAAATCCACCAAGAGGCAAGGCACAGAAATGAATGCAAGCCACCCGACACTGCCCTTGAGATCTGATTGAAGCCAGGTCATTTCTGCAGTCCTTACGCAAATCAGACTGTCCTTGAACCAGCAAGGATTTGGTCTCTGTTTGGGCTGCAGATTCTGGGCTCTGACATGCCCTGTGGTGGCAGGTTTCTGCAAAGAACTGATGGTACAAGGCCATGGCTTGGGGCTTCACCAAGAGAGAGCAAGCATAGGGGGGAGGGATGCTTCCAAATGAGACATTTTTTTTTCTTTAATGAGTGATATGTTAGCTTCAGGCAAATGGCAGAAGGTTTTACTGAAAAGGCTTCTTTATGGGATTGTGGTTTAGCTTGGGGTAGCTTAGAGAAGTCTGTAAACCCCAGGAGCTCAAGGAGTTTGACGGGTTTGACAGGCCTTCCTGCTACTTATGAACAGGAGCCTGGAACCTCCCTGTTTTCCATCAAAGCATGCTGGCAAACCAGAGGAAGAGAGAAACTGTTTTCTTCCCCATTTTATTTTCTTATATAAAGGCAATCTTAGAAATATTTTTTTTGTGGATCTTTAAAACTTTGCCTTTTTTTGGCTCTTCCCAATACAAAATTCCTGTCCACATTTCTAAGCTTTGGATTAGACCCTTCCACAGAGCCTTGAGCACCTTAAAACCATTACAGCAATAATCATTAGTGACACACCAAAAACTGGTATACATCACCTCTAAAGAACATGCCAGCTCTAAAGAGCCACTCTCTCACCTGGACCCCATTACCACTGTTAGGCCTTTCTGTGTTCAGTTAACTGTACCCCACTCCACACGCTGCCTTGTCCCAAATTGAGATAATAATGGAAATTATGAAAATTATAAAAATGATGAATGAAAGTAATTGAAATAATGAAAATGACTGCAGAGCTGTATGTGTGTCATGTGCAATGAGACTAAGGGCTGCAGGTCCTGGTGCTGACAGGGAGAAGAGCCCTCTTTACTCTCTCTGGGTCAACCTATGCCTCCACACCCCCTCTGATCTTACTCAGTAAAGGGATTGAGTGCTTCTAATTAACATCACCAGGTTTGCAAAGCAAAGGGCTTGGATTTTTGCTGTAACAGCAGTGGCTGCTGCTGCAATACTTTAGCCGTCACTGGTCAGAGAGCTGTTGCAGTGTTTGTGCCAGAGGTCACTGCCCTGCAAAGGAAAAGCCTGAAAAGGATCATTAATTCAGGAAAAATGTACACATAACAATGAATTTCCTATTTCTTTGAATGACAGTAACTTAATTTAAGAAGAAATCCAGTGACAACTTCCTAGGAAATAAATGCCTTTTTGTAAATCTCTGTGGTGAAAATGTGCTTGGCTGAAAATCAGCAGAATTCTTCTTACTCTAGTTTCTAAACATGCTTCAGTTCCTAACACAGCCCTAAGCTTGGGAAACTGAAATGAGCTCTGATAATATGAACAGAATGCTTAGGGCAGAACAAACCCAAGAGATTAAGTTAAATTTGCCTGCTGAAGAAAGCTTCTAAGCTTTATCAACCATAAAAGCTGGAGAAAACTCTGAAGGTGGCACGTGAGCTTGCTAATATCTTGCACAAAATCTTCCAGCCACAAGGAGCTCCTCAGACTTGGGGAAGTCTTCTTCCTCCTGAGGACAAGGAACAGCTTAGCTCCAGAGGCCAGCCTGTAATTCCATAGCCTTATCCCTGGCAGCACCTTACCAGCCCACAGTATCCAGCAGGCCCAGCTGGGAGGCTCTTGGGCAAGCCACTTTATTCAGCACCAGCTCAAAAAGTAGATATTATAATCCCATAGGTGAAGCACCAGAGAAGGCTAGCTGGACTGAAAAAAGAAAAGCAAGCCCTTCAGTGTAAATTCTCTAGCTCTATCCTACCTTCCTTTTTTTCTTTTTTAGAAATTATTTTAAAATCATTCTTATTGATGTCTTTTTAATGCAAATGTTTTTGCCTTTTGATTCTTTAATGCAAATTTCAGCCTCTTGATTCTTATACAAAGCCAGTTTCTGCTTTTCTGTACTCATTGTGGTGGACTATGTCCTACCATTCTCAAATATTTTCATGGAACAAGTATTTTGTCCCTCTTCTGGACAGTCATGAAACCTGGGGATTTCTTTCACATCATTGAGACACTTACCTGGTTTCCTCAATTAGGGTAAAGACTGCAAGCCCCAAACTACTTTGCTAGAGCTGTGCAAACACAGTAAGAGGTGACCTGTATGCCAGAATGCATAATCTAAATAGACAAGACAAAGGAAACACTAATGTTCCAGCTGTGTAAAGAGGAACTGATGTATACTGAAATTTCAGAGGAATTTCCACATAGGAAATGTATGCTAGGAGAAAAAAATCAGTTTGGTCTGGCTTAGTGCTTTATCACCTTGTGGTTCTCTCTCTGAGTAGCTTTTTTCTCTGGAATTAAATGTTACCTCCCAGATTTGCTCTTTGCAAGTTCAGATCAACCCAGGGGGGCTGGAGGAATTATCACCACAGATCACAGATCTCTCGTGGAGGATATGGACCTGATGATGCTCTGAGCTGCAGCTAGCTGCATAATCACCTGCATTACATCCTACAAATGAAAACCAGAGCATCCTTCACGTACCTCTATCATCAAACAGTTGGTTACACCCATATTAAACCCTTCAGGAGCTGGGGAAATTTCCCTATGGCTCCCAGTCTGGGATATGGGGTGCTCCTCCCCCTGTAGTCCTTCCTCTCGAAGCATCCCTGCACTTGTGACTGCCCTTAGCTTGAGTAAGGGATGTCCAACATAACTTTTCAATTTGAACTCAGCTCCCACTCCACAACTCATTTTTATTTTACTGGGATACCGGTGAAGCTGTAGCTCAGTAACTGATGTTAAGAGGAACTTTTAACACCTCAACAGCAAATGGAGGAGAATGTTTCCCATTAGTGGCTGAGGAAGTAGTGCTCCTGTAACTTCAGCCTTGAAAGCTAATGAAGCTCAGATTGTGGCTGTGGCCTTTGATGTAGGGATGCCTGAGGTCAGCGTAGCTTTCAGAGGTGCCAGTGCTATGCTGTGTCACTGCATTCGTCTGGGCGGGGGCCCAATAACTCTAATCCTGTAATCATGTTTCTGTAAGCAACAGTATTTATGGTGCAGATAGTGGGGGATAGCTGCAGTGGCAATTAAATCAGGGATATGTTGTAGAGGAGAAGCTAATCCAACCCTGTAATATTTCCAGTAGATGAAGTTACTGCCAACTACGTCAGTAAATAAGTAGCAAAATACTGGAATTGGTGTGGGGAGAGGGTGAGGGGATTAAAATGCTGTGTTTGGCCATCTCCCTGCCAGGACCCTCATTCTACCAGGGAGTGATGTTAACATGCTGGAAAAAATCAGGTCATTTAAAGCTGTGCCTTGAAACTGCATCTTTGGCTCCCACTAATACATAGGGATGGGGGTTAAAGCACCCACTGATCAGTTTGGCACAGATAGCTTTGAACTTAATTCCTTCCCTTCGCCTGTTTGCAACTTCAGGCCACATATATGTATTTTATGTCTTCTATATGTAGGCTGTTGTCTCCCAAGTGCATGTGAATTGTTGGAAAAACACAATGATGTATTCCACTTTAGCGGGGGACAAAGCATGTTTTTGAGAAATATGGTTTATCCAGGAGATGAGGAGAGCCTCCAACAAACTGATCTGCTGTACTAATAAGTAAGTGCATATACATTTCTGTGATTTTATTTTGCACAACTCCATTATAGATTAATCTCTTCCTCTGTACTTTTTGTTAAATCAGAGGTCTTTTATACCCTCACTGTTTTTAAAGAGGAGAAAAAATGGGAGTACTTGGTAAACCCCTTTTTGATGTGGGTATCTCTAACTCTGGTGGGCATCCTCTATGTGAAATTGGTCATGAAGAATCCACACTATGTATCCAGGAATAAAATAAAAATGACGATTTAAAGAAAATCTAATGTCAGACTGCAGACTTCAGTTGCATTACTCACAAATGCACACATGTACATAGACAAATAGACTAATATATTGTATGCATGTATATCTGTCTAGAAATATACACTCACAAATATATTTCCTTTAGCTCAGTGCCTGAAAGTTCATTTGTGGGCATCCTGATTCTTGATATATTATTTGTAAACAGAGGGCCAGGGGACTGGAGTATTTCCTTGACTTCAATGGATGATGAGGCTTCAAGCTGTGCACTCAGATTGGGACCTCTAAGTATCCTGCTGCTACCTAACAGCTTGCTGAAAAATGACATAATTTGTGACATCAGCAATATGCTGCTTTAATAGGGGTTTACAAAGCAGTTTCCGCCCTTGTGTGTGAGGACAAAAACATCCATAGTTACTAAATCTGAGGTGGCTCCTGCCTGTATTCCTCACACACCTTGCATCCTTTATACTTTTTTTTGGTATATGTGGCTATAAAGTCCCAGTATGGGAAGAGTGATAAGCAACCATTCAGCAACATCTGTGCGAGAACTCCCACCCCACCAGTGCCAGGGAAGATGTCATTTTTCGGAAGAACGGTGGCTGCCAGCGGGAGGTTCAGCAATGCAGATTTTAATGTGGAGATTTAA
The DNA here is from genome assembly GCA_013399455.1 of Anthoscopus minutus. Classification (NCBI taxonomy): domain Eukaryota; kingdom Metazoa; phylum Chordata; class Aves; order Passeriformes; family Paridae; genus Anthoscopus; species Anthoscopus minutus. The sequence goes on from VWYI01023188.1 coordinate 81,704, forward strand.
TTCCAAATACAATTCACAGTTTGTGTGCAGTTGAAAAATGTTTATTACCACCTGGATGTCCAGGACATTGTTTCAGATGAAACAAATTTCAAGTTGGACAATTGCTGCTTTTAAAGCATTTTGCAGCTCTGTAAACAATATGCTTTATATAATTCTAATGGTAACAGTGAAGAACACACCATTTTTAAAATCACCTAAAATAATACCAAAAAAATAACCAGCAACTTTGGATAACAGGACATTAGTCTGAAACTGATTCAAATATGAGGGTTGCAATGACTTTTGGAAATGTTCAGTTTGATAATACAATAAGAATAGAATGATTTGCCTCTGGGGTAAATTTGTTTTAAAATAGGATGCAAACTAAAAAACCTTGTGTTTTAAAGAACATCAACACAGTCAGAACCTGACCAGCAATAGGAGTGTGCTTTAACTTGAAAGAATTGGTTCTCTGGAGTCACTGCTGTGTCACTGATACATGAAATGAAGTCAGTACCTGACAGAAAACCCAACCTGGAAGTCACAACTGCCTGGTGACACCTTCAGCATCTACTCAGATATCTGGATGGGGGGAGGCTTGAGACACTCATGGGAGAGGGGCCTTCATACCTGGCTCCTTATAAATGAAATGGGAAGGTACCTCAAGAGACAGATCATTTCTGGAAGTGAATGCGTGGTGGATGCTGCTGCTCCAGAAGACCATCATCTGGGTTTTCCAGCCCACCACCACTTTGCCGTGAAGCAAAGGCTCACTGAATTAAGAAGAACATAGAATAAATCAGGGAGGGCACATAAGAAATATAGAGAGTTCTTTATCTCTCAGAATAGTAGTGTTGAAAGAAAGAAAGAAAGAAAGAAAGAAAGAAAGAAAGAAAGAAAGAAAGAGAGAAATAAAGAGAGAAAGAGAGAAAGGAAGAAAGAGAGAAAGGAAGAAAGAGACAAAGAAAGAGAAAAAAAAAGAGAGAAAGAAAGAAAGAAAGAGA
>VWYI01023192.1:0-13364 GCA_013399455.1 Anthoscopus minutus
ATAAAAATAAAAATAGCATTTATGCTGCATACAGCCACACCAGCACAGAGCCTACTCCAAGCCCATATGGGCCCCTTGGGGAACATGAACATCGGATGACAATTCCTTTAAGCAAGCACACCTTGCTTCCTGTGCTGTGCTCACAGCTCCATCACTATCGGTGTAACTGAAGCTGTTTTCAAACAGCTGTGAGGATGAAGACCTGCGAGGGAACTCACTGACACTCATCTTTCACACCTGCCAGGCTCTGGTGCAGCAGAGAGCAAGCACCAGGCTAAACTTCTCCAATACAATCAAAATGAAAGGCCATGATCCCATGAACACACATCATTGCCTTTATGTAAAAGCTCCACAAAACATATCTTTTTAAACTGTGTAGCACAGACAAGCTTGTTAGACTGCAAGAAACACTGCAAAGATGCCATTTATTGAGAGAATGTGCAATGTTTGTACTTAAGTACATCAACACCTAAATTCTGACAGTATATAAGGGTTTTTTCCTGCACTTATTTGCCCAGCAAAAATCCCTGACAAGGATAAAAAGAGCTGGAACACCCATATATAAACATGCTAAAAAGGAAAAAGAAAAAAATTCAGAGAAAACTGGGTTTTGCAATTCTGCTGCTTACAATAAATGTTTTTGTAATAGAACAGATAATTTTGTCTTCAACAAGAATACAAATTCCCATCAAGTAAGTGTTGCAGAACAGCGGTTTTTATGAGCTCTCTCCTCTAGCATACTGAAGCTTCACAGAAGATATTTCAGCGCATATTTTGAAAGCTCTAGAACTTTCAATGAAGTTTCCCATGCTGCCATAGGCAATTATTTCTATTTGTCATACTCTGCAACGTTTTTAGATTGAGATTTCTTCTCACTTCTGCATTTACTCTACTTTTTCCAATTCCAAGTAATGTAACAATTTCCATTGACTAAAATGAATTCATAAACCCAAAAGGAAGATACATGCCAGTCCATAACTGAAAAAAAACAAATCTGTCAATCACAACTGGTTATGTCTCCCCCCTTTTTATGCCTTCCCTTTTTCATTTTTAAGTGGTTAGAAAACACAGAACTGTTGAAGGTGTTTTGACAAGCAAGAGCAAAGCTTTCCTTATTAACACAGGTGGCCTAAAGCAGAGTGACAGATGATACTGATGAGACAGATGGTATAGCTGACATTCTGCATTGCTATCTTTCTATGAAGACATTAAATTGAAAACTAATTGTACCTGAGGGGGAAGAAAACTCTCAACTTGTTTTTACAGTAACATGTGAGGATAGGAAGCCTTGGGAAGAGAGAGCATTATGATCTTTAGTAGAGACCAGCAGAGCAGGAGGAGGGGGTGAGGGCTTTTGAGGTTGCCAAGACTAAGAGAAACCACACAATAAGGAAAGAAGGACCTGCAGGAGAGTAGGTTTCGTTCATTCTTGGAGCTTTTGCTTGGTTATTCTGCTTTCAGTCAAAGGGGGAAAAAAAGTTACTGAAAATCAGACATAACCATCAGGATTCTCCTGGTTCATTCACACAAAATAAGACATAGCCCTTCTTTATAGAAGTAAACTGAACAGCCTAGAAGATGCTTCCATACATACCAGAAAACCAACTGCTAATGAACATGGAGGTATGACTAAGCACACAAAGGAGGAATCCATTAGAAATACACTATTTCAATCACTTTCAGTCTTGCAGAAGTGTTTACAAAAGCTTCAAGCTGCCAAGGCCTGAGTCAAAACAACTAAAAAAAAATATCGGTGTGCTACCATTTTGGAAAGCAAAAAGCTACTTCTGCTGTCAACAGACTAAGGCAGGACCAAACAAATGACCACAAACAGATAGTGTCAAAATACAGAGGTGGCAAATACCACGATCAGAAGACTCACACGCAAGTACTTGCAAAAAAACCCAAACATTATTTCTTACCTAGCAGAGCCACTGCAGCTTAACTGTAAAGCTTCTCTGTCTGACAGAGACCACTACAGTACTGAAGGAAGAAAATTTGGCATTGAATTAAACAATTTTAAAAGCTTCTTCGTTGCTTTTTAGAAAGGAGAGCTATTCTTTACTTGGAAAACCAGTGCAATTCTGTTCCCTGTGCTATGGCAATAGTTAATTACCACAAATTTTACGCTGCCTGCCAAGCAACATGGCTAAAACAGTTAGGAACAAATCAATACTGAGCACCTATGAAATAAGCAAACTTTAAAGCTATTGTGTGAAGGCCACTAGAATTTAAGAGAACTGCTTGTGAAGTCAGCACAAACTAGTTCAAAGAAGAAATCCAAGCTCCATATCTCTAGACAAATGTGCTTTGCTTGGTAATTCAGCTACCTGCATTTATTTTTCCTGACACTCCAGTTTTCTTATTTTACATTCAATATTACTGATACGCAGATTATTTTAATAAATGCTGCTTATTAATCCACTAATTAAATACTGTGGTCCCAGTGAGGGTTACAATTGAAGGAAGACACTATTTTACAGAATGGTCTTCTGGTCCACATCGTCCTTTAATACCAGCTGTGAAATCATCTAGTGAACTTTGTAAAATCCATTAGAACAAAGGTAGCTGAGAGAAGTCACACTGCCTTACAGGGTCTGAGTATTGTAAGGTGATAAATGATCAGCCACTGCAGAAAGGAAAAGAAAAAAAACAAATTTGTGCTGTCTTTCCAGTTTGGCCTATTATGCACTTTCACTCTTGCCTGTATAGCTGTCTCTTGACCTCACGGTCTAACATAGCAAGTAGCCAATCTGGAAAAAAAGAAAAGAAAGGGGAAAAAGTCATGCAAGAGAGGAGAGTCCCTGATGCAGTGCACCACATGTTCCACACAAACAGCTGTGACAACAAAAAGCAGGGGCAAACACAGGCTCTTAGAAGGATGAGAGAAAATTCCTTTTGGTGAAAGGGCTGGTTTAAAGAATTGGGACTGCAGTGTTAATCACAGCAGGATATCAGGGTAACAGATTACTATTCTGTAACCAGCCTAAAGAGGAAATGCAGAACCTTCCTCCTCATCCCAAAGGAAGAAGCTTAACTAGCAACTGGGCTAATTTCAGTAACAGATGGTAATCTACTAAATTAAAAGTCTTCATCCATCTATTAAATTCTTAAACACCAAAGACTCTGCATATCTTACTTGTTATAAACAGTTATCTGCAAACCTTTTATAGCACTAAGACTACAGAAAAGCATCCTTATGGCTAGCAACTTTATGCTAATACCTGAAAAACAGAGAGAATATCAGAGACTGACACATCCACGATAAAATCATTCTTCAAAACACAAAATATTCTTCAAACTTCAAAACACAAAATATTAATAATGGCCTCTTACATAAAGAGAAAACAATGCAGGTCTTAAAGCTGTTAAATATTTTAAATGGCACAATATCACATCTTTATACAAAGTCTCAGGGGAATGATTCTTTCCTCATATTTTCAGTAGCACATTTACTATCTGAATTCACTAAGCAGTAGTCAAGCAATTTTCTTCAGTATTACCTACTAAGACAGAGATTACAACTTTTTCAGGCCAAGGCAAGGTACAAGTACTCTATAATCTAATAGCCAGTGAGAAAGGGTATGCAGTATCTACCCTTACTTGTAAGTTCAATTAACCCTAGCTTTATTCTGAACAGATCAGGGAACACAGATGATGGATGGACCTAATCTAGAACAGGAATTACAGCTCAAGTATGAGTGTTTACTGCTGCCACTTTGCCAGAAATCACCATTCTGCAAATCTACTAAGAAAGCACATCCTGTTAGCATTCTCAATGCAACTCAGGAAAAGTGAACTAGGTCTTCTTAACTAGATCTTTAATCTGAAAAATGCCAATTGACAACATAAAAACTCTGCTGTCATCCAGCAGGGGACAGTAACTTCCAACAGAAACCATGAAACAGCTGGCACTGGCTGTGGATAAAACCACAAGTATAAATGAAAAAAATCTGCATATCCCTTGAAAAGTTACTTCCACAGGTGCTATAAGTGAAGGTCCCCAAACAGCCGGCTACAAAACAAACTTTTTTGTAACCCTGGACATTTATAAAAGGAACAATAAGATGTAATGCAACACTATGAATAGTCCCAATATGGTCAAAAAGAAATGTTACTTGCAAAATGAAAAGGGCACCCTAACTGAAAGAAATTCATATCAGCTCATCCCATTTTTTTTTGTATTTGGTATGATCTAATTTAACTGCATTACCAACTGAGCACATGTACAGGGTGCATGTGTCAAGTTGCTGGCAGCAGAGGGTCTCCAGGGGCGACCTGTATGAGGAGAGGCCAGGAGCTGTACCTCACCAGACACAGCCAGCTCCAAAAACGTGCCACAGGACATGGGTGAGCCCCTCAGCCAAGTTGGGGGCACACCTGGGAAAATGTACTTAAGAAAGGATAGAAAATAACACCACACAGAGAGAACAGCAAGGGGTAAAAATAAAAATAGAAGCTTGTGAACAAAACTAGTGTGTGAACACCAAGGTCAGAGAAGGATCCTCTGCAGCCTATGAAGGACCACAGTAGAGCCACACCCATGTTGTAGCCCATGGAGCATAACGCTCTGGGGCACAGGAGAAGTGCGAGGCGGAAGGAACAGCAGTGACATGTTCTTGTGGACTAACCATAAACCCCCATTCCCCACCTCCCTGCATCCACCAGGGACAGGGGAGCTGGGGAATAAGGAATGAAGGAATGAAGAACTGAGACTGAGTATTGGAAAGGGTGGTAAAGGTGTTGTTTTAATTTAGTCTTTGTTTCTCACCACCAAATTCTATCTTAAATGGAAGCAAATTAATTAATTAATGTGCCCTAGGTTGAGCCTGTTTTGCCATGATGATTATCAGTGAATTATCTCTCTGTCTTTGTCTTGATCCATGAGCTTCCCCCTGCCTAGCTGAGGTGGGGAGAGAGTGTGGCTGCATGAGCATCTGGCCAAGGTCAGCCCACCTCATAATAAATCACACAGTACTTTTTAATCTGTGCTTGAGTTGTGGTACCCAGAACCACTTTTAGAGAGAATGCAGTAGACAGTTTCAGACTCCACACATGACACTGAAAATTAAGAATTTTTGAGAAAGAGCTGACAGACTTAAAATTAAAACCACTAGCTCCATTTCCTGTTACAGCTGAAATGGTAACACTTATCACTTGCAGAGTACCACACATAACAATTTATGTGGGAGAAAATGTGATGAGGAAAAAGAGAGATTTTTCAGTTTAACTGATTGCTCATCAGTCATTTCAGTATTTGCTTCCTAAGGGAGATCAGACATTTGCTGCCAAATCCTCCAGGAAGATATCTAAAACAGATCAAAAGACACTACCAATAGCAAAAATCAAAAAGGTTTCTTTTTTTTAAATTGCACCTAAGTTCTAGTAATTTTTAGTCATTGAGAGCGGAAGTCCTTTGTTTCATTCTTCACTGGCTGTTGACAATTAAGTCAAATTGCTTTTCTACCCACCATTTCAGCATGGTTCTGTCCTTCTTGATTAATTTCACTCACATCTGTAACTACCTCTGCCATTTCCTTTCCTCACAAAATGCAAGTCTGCCTAAATGGGAAGCTCTAACTTCTCAGCAGCAGTGCTAATTTGAACAGTCATCTTTCCACAAACTCCCCTCATCAGCTTGTGTTTGCAAAGTCAAATAAAAGTTGAGATCACAGACCTGATTTGGCTTAAGAAATAACCTTTACTGCAGAGCTCTAAGCCAAATCACTTCCTCAGTTTAAGTTAACTTCAGTGGCACAAAAATTTTTGTGCCAGCACACTCCAAGCTGAATCTGTTCATACAATAAGGCTATTCAACCTGAACCAGAATGATCGCACAGCCTGGGTTGAAAAGCATCCTTAAGATCACCTAGTCCAACTCCCTTGCCATGGGCAGGGACCCCTCCCACTTTCTCAGAGCCCCATTCAACCCAGCCTTAAACACCTCCAGCAATGGGGCATCCACAACTTCAGTGGGCAACCTGTTCCAGGGCCTCATCACCCTCACAGTAAAGAATTTCTTCCTTTTATCTAATCTAAACCTGCCCTCTCTCAGTTTGAATCCACTCCCCTTGTCCTATCCCTATATGTCCTTGTAAAAAGTCCTTCTCCAGATCTTTTGAAGGCCTACTTTAGGTACTGGGAGGCTGCTACAAGAATGAGCCAGATTCATCAATTCACAAACTCCTGGTTAAGCTAACTTCACCAGGTGGTAACTTCTTCACCTTGTGCAGCTCTCCACAAAAAAAAACAGAAGTCCAATAACCAATTTCAGCATTTCAATTCAGACTACACGGAGAATACATTTGTTTCATACTTTCATCCTGACCACAGGTAACTCTTGACAGTTACCAGTGTCATTACCTTCCAACTATATCCAATAGTCCAGATTGATTTTGTGGTATGAAATAGAAACTTAAGGCTTTAGTTAAAGCACTGCACTGGCACAGTGACAAGTTATAATTACTTGCCAAATGACAATTCTTTCCTGTCTGACTGTGATAAGGGGGATGATCACACTGATCTCCTTCACCAAGGAATGATAAATTGCACACAAGAATGTAAAAAAGCACGCATGTTTTTGCTTTGATTTTTGAGGGGGAGGCAGTAGGAAAAAACAAAACTTATCAGTCAAAACTGTCTTCTACATATAACGGTAAAGCTGCCTCAGAAAACTTCAAAGACTTAATTCAAAACTTAATATAAGATTACATCACATTTTGGAACAAATTCTTCCAGGGTCTATCAATTCATTAGCTACAACTATGTAAAAAACCAGCTGTAACCAGCATTACTGAAAATAAATTGGTTTGAGAGATTTCAGAATGTTTACATTAAAATTATACCACTGCAAAACAACTTCATTGAAGAAAATCTTCTGAAAATAACATTACCTTTTAGGACAAAGAAAAAAAGAATTAGCAGCAAAGCTGTAAAGGCTGTAAATCAAGGGTCAAACATCATAAATAGGAGCCTACACTTTAGTTCACAAAAGTTAGCCTCCACATGAATTCTCTTCCTTGACATATAATCCCCAAGTGTCAGCATTCCACATGCCCCTGCTTCCTGGACCCACCACCTGGCTAGTGTCTCTTGTACATTAATGCTTCTACCACCTTAGGTGGTTTCCAGACCCCTCACCAGCCCCAACTTTATCTAACACTGCCTCCCAAAATACAGGGAAGAAAACATGTTCAAAGGGCCAATATATTAAAGGCATCAGCCGTAAAAAAAAGAAAGAATAAAACAATAGTATAGCAGATTTAGAAAACATTAACTAGTACTCAATATACAGACAGTTGTCCAGCAAACTGATACTACAGCTCTGCTAAGCAAGCACTGTGAATGAATTCTGGATTGCTCTTAATCTTCTCACACACTTCTAGCTCCCCAAATCCCATCACCACACAATTTTAACCACTGCAAAACCACTTGCAATGTGATTAACACAAATGTATTCCAATTAATAGTCCTTTCCCAGAAGAAAACAAAACAACAACCAGAACCCACCCACTAGTGGAAGAAAGCCAAGCAGTAACATGAAGAGAGGCATCTTAAAGCCAGCAGCACTCTCCCCTGAAAATGACCTCACTCTCAAATTTTGCACAGCAGATTACAGGATTTTGGAACTGTGTATCTGAGATCATGTGCACATTCCTAAAGGATTATCTATATGATAGCACAGATAGAGCTTTTCATGCTGCATCCCCAGCTACTGTAAAGTAAGGCATAACTGAATTCACAAAGCTAAGAGTGTAAACCATCCCTGCAGTTATACTGATGGAGCACATTTGCACTGGAGGCTTGCATTAACATACGGCAGAGAGTCAGCTATCAAGGCATGGTTAATGCAAACACTAATTCATACTGAGCTTCTGTCAAAATGCAATCTACAATGGGTTTGCATGGCAAGACTCTGGTAGTGGGGGGCACCCATTGAGATGATTCTGTGATTAGCTGCCAGAAGTTTCCCCCATGTCCACACGAGCCACTAGCAGTCAGCTCCAAGATGGACCTGCCCCTGGCCAAGCCTGAGCTCATCAGCAATGGTGGTAGCACCTCTGAGGTAATATATTTAAGAAGGTGGAAGAAACCCACAACCTGGGCAGCAGCAGCCAAAGAAATGAGATTATGTAAGAACAACAATTCTGCAGACACTGTGGTCAGTGCAGAAGTAGAAGGAGCAAGTGCTCCAGGTGTGGGGGCAGAGATTCCCCTGCAGCCCACAGTGAGACAGGCTGTCCCCCTGCAGCCCATAGACGACCCCATGCTGGAGCATGTGGATGCACCCATAGGAGACTGTGACCCCATGCGAAGCCTACAGTGGAGCAAGTTCCTGTAAGGTCCTGTGGGGAGAGAAGTCCACGCTGGAACAGGTTTGCTGGCACAATGTGGGACACATGTCGCGTGAACTTGTGGCCCACACTTTTTCTGTCAATCCTGTGGGAAGGACTCATATTGGAGAAGTTCATGGAGGGACTCCATGCTGGAGCAGGGGAAGAGTATAGCGAGTCCTGCCCCTAAGGAGGAAGGAGCAACAGAGAAAGCACGTGATGCACTGAACACATCCCCTACTTCCATTCCCCTGCACCGCTGAGGGGTAGGAGAGGGAAAAAAAATCAGGAATGAAGTTGAGCCCAGGAAGAAGGGTGAGGTGGGGGGGAAGGTACTTTAAGATCCTCATTGACCTACTAGGATTTGTTAGGTAACAAATGGTATTAATTTCCCTGAGTCAGGTCTGTTCTGCCCCTGACTGTAATGGGCAAGTGATCCCTCCCTCTGATTCTTGACCCTGGAGCCTTAGGTTTTATTTTCTCTCCCTTGCTCAGCTGAGGAGCAGAGGGACAGAATGGCATCCAGCCAGGGTCAATCCACCACACCATCTAAGGCAAAATTTGAAACTTGCTTCTCAATATTACCATCAACCATTAATTACAAACGTGATTTTTTTAATTACACAAAACAGATTTTGATGATACGCTGAAAGCCATCTAAACATAACAGACATATACAGTATAAAACAACTGCATGCAAAGCAATAAAAATCCATTAGTTTACTACAGGTTTGTGCCTCAAAGTTGCTCAAGTATTATACAAGATTGTCCAGACAGGATTATTGCCTCTATCTGGGTTATCCACTTGGGTTTTCCTCAGTTTTTATTCTACAGGGGCTACAGAAAGCTTCTTTAAGGAATAGGTTGTGAAAAGCTATCAGGGTCCTCTTAAAGATTTGTTATTAAGGCTCCACATTTTCTTCTTAAAACTTAACCTCAGAGTATACCTAACTGGAAAGTTTTCTAATTCTCTGGGCCTGAACCTCCTTCTCAGCTTCCCTCCCCTACCTGCACAAAGCATCTGTCCGGCCAAGCTTCAGGCTTCCAACACCTGCCCATACACCCCTCCCACTATGCCAGCCAGCCCAGGCTGTATTAGTCACCTGGAAAGACGATTCAACGAGGGTTGCAAACAGCACACGTATTCTCTATCTTTCTACACTTGGACAGGGGAAGGGGAGAGAGGAGCAGGGAGAAGATGGTTTTATGAACAGTACAAAAACACTTTTGAAAATTCCCAAAATTTTCACCCTTCCACCAAATTTGAAGTTGTCCACAAGTCTGAAACGGCATACAAGGTGCAAAAAGACATTACATTCTCTGACAAATGTCAAGGAATGGCATTCTTCAGAGGTAATATTTTGTGCACCTAACCATCATTCAAAGAAATACAAAACACCACAAAAAGGTATTAGGTTTACCTCAAGTCTTTTTTATTTAGTTTTTTTACGTAGGAAATAAAGAAGTGGTCAGAAATGTTAGAGAAATCAAAAAGTAGCAGTGACTTGAATTTTAATGTGGAGACGGAAGTCCATGCCTCAAAAAAACACAGCTTTTAAGAAAAAGTAAGAAACTTCAAGTTGGCTGTCAGAAGTACTTTTAAAGAACTTCTAGAAAGTTCCAGCAGCAGGCTAAATACTGATTCACATTTTTAAAAAAACCCAAACATATAAGTCTGATTATAAAGACCTTTATAATGTTCTGAGTGCCTAGCATCACACACGCCAAAAGAATCTGTATAAAATCTCCCAGCAATTTTACATTTTGAAGCAGCATTTTGTAGCTAGCAGTACAAGCATTCCCAGAGTCTCAAAAAATACAGCAAGCAGGAGTTCACTGCAGATAATGGAAACAGCTTCACACAGTAAATAGCAAGGAATGCATATCTCAGACAACACCACAGTATTGTGCAGGGGAGGAAATCAAAGCCTCTGTAATTTAACACTGATAAATTCATTAGAAAAAAAAATCTGAAGGAGTCTCAGCTACTGATTCAGATGGTTACTTCATGACAGGAGCAGCTGCAGTGATTATAACAGAAGCACTAATAACAACTGGCTACAGTCAACTTAGAGACTTGTGCATCAAATCATGAATGATGAAATCACTGCAGCAATGAAAACAGCAGGAAAAAAAACATTTTAAAAGATTGTATGGGGCAATATTGTCTATCCCATTCACATACTCTGACTGCACTTGACACAGCAATGAGGTGGATTGAATGTCAGCCAAGAAAAAAATTCAGATGCAATTCAATTCCTTACTCGACTGGAGGTACGTGACTTTGCAACACAGGAAATTGATGTAATAAGCGCTCGAAAGTAAAAGTCACTGGGCTTATTCACTGTCTGTTGCAAAGGCTCACCTTTTAAGACTGGAAATAGTCACTTTCTGGTGAAAAGTTTCCAGTATCCAAACCAACTATCTATGTAAATGTGCCAATAACACATTTTGATTTTATCCTACATTAAGATATTTTTTTGTCAGGATGATTCTCATAGGACCCCGCGGTGTTGAACTACTGAAGAAAAGAAAAATACCTCTTCTCTCTTCACAAAATAGAAGGTTTTCCGATTCTGATTATGTCTTTAAAGATTCAAAACTACCTCAATGTCTTCTACTCACCATTTGTGGTGTGCTAACAGCCATAAAGCAAGTCATCTTTTGAACTTACAGACCATTCCCAACAATCTGAGGACAGCAAATTGGGAATAATTCTGCATCTTCTGCAACAACTGCTTTGCAACACCCATACTGCCACCTTTCCACAGAATTTGAAGAAAGTATTGAAAACATAAGCAGAGCTCTTGCAGTGACAAGGAAAGCTCTGCTTTCCTCCTGGGCTAGAGGACAGTCTGTGCATAGCAAAGATGCAGGCTGAGGAGTACAGGGCTGCAAGTCAACCTGAGAGCCCGGCCATCTGCCAGCAGTCGCTCAAGACAGGGAATGCCAACTGCATTTGGAGCGGCCAGCCAGGCTCAGGACTTCATTACACTCTCCTAGTCCAAATACACTCTCCTAGCCCCAAGCAGCCATCCACAGTCTCTCCTGGATCACAACACAAAGGGTGCATGCGACGAAAAGGAAGAAGGCCCTTTCCTAAAAGTAACCTAAGCCATTTACTTATCATAAAATTTATTACTGTGCATAACACAAAGATTTATTTTTCCTTACTGGAGTTATTTTACCATTGCTCAGCTCCATCCTATCTCTCTTGCATTTCCTTTCCTGACCTTCCAAATTCTCACTAGCAACTGAGTTCACTCCCTCCCCTCCCTCTAAGGCATCCAGAATAGGAAATTTAACACTAAAATCAAAATTGGCATGATAGGAAAGATCAAAACAATTCTCACTCAAGACTCCAGAAGACTTAAGCAGCTATATTTCTGGGTCTGCACCTCTGCAGCTGTGATACTTCAAAATATGACTCTGCACATTTTTGAGGCTCTAGTAACTAGTCAGACTCAAGTCCTAGATCATATGCACATGTGGCAACCTAAGGCATGCACAGCACAGGAGCTGAAGAGCTGGTCATCTAAGACAACCAAGCCAAGATTTTAAAGCTCTAGACTGACTGCAGATAACTTATAATGCACGCATGGAAATACCCAAGCTACCATATGTCTAAGGGGGATCTTTCATAGAAAATCTGGAGTTTCTAGGACCCTTGTGCCCTCCACCTTTCTTCTCCAGGAGGCAAAGAAACAGTCCCACATCACCACACATCTCTGAAGTGAGTTGCGTAAATTCTGCCAGTGTTTTTTTCTAGAAAAGCACAAAGAAAACAAAAGCACCAACAACTAAATTTATGCACCAGCATAAGTGGGTGCACTTCTCAGTTGTATTCTGGGGAACTGTCACAAGCAATGAAAATTTAACACAGACACCAGCCTCATGACTGAGCGTACTGCAACTCTGTGATAAATACCAGTTACACTGTATTATGAATCACTGTTCCCTATCACACCTGAAATACATTCAGATTAGCATGCTGTGCACTCAGGCAGCTGGATAAGCGTCAAAAATCTGTAAGATTGGTCTTCTTTATTTTTACTGCTTACAATTCTGAGCACTAATTGTAGTTTAGTTCTGTACCACAGAAGATAAACGCTACTCCTCTCTTATTTTACCTCATCATCTCTATCACCTACTCGACAACGTGACTCCTTAGACAAAATAGCTGTATTTTTTCATTCACTATTTATCACTTTTAAAATTCATTTATTTACAATGGTTACCAAACAAGAGAGTTTCACAGTGTTATAAATGGACATCCATTATTTGTAACAAGCTGTAAGGATGCTGTCATTTCCTACGAGGGCTAACAAACCTTCCTGAAATCAGTAACTTTTGCAAAGGGAGTGATCACCCTTTCAAGGGCTTCAAGTCACACTATTACAAATCGAGTTGGAGACAGCAGTGCAGCAGGAACCACCACGTGAGCTACAGGACCGAGCTGTTTATAGACAGCTTTCAATACAGCTACCTGTATCCCCACTGAGTGAGGCCAAATTACTCAAGTCTTAAGCTGAAACTGAATTCGGAGGATCTACTGAAAGTACCCTGAAGTTGAAAGCCCGTGCAAAGCTTGGCAAATCAAAGCCGAAACATGATACCGAACCGCCAGCATGACACGTTCATAGGGTAAGGGCCGGCAGCTCCGAGCAAACGCAGCAGTAACCGGGCTGTCCCAGCGTGTACCAGCGGTGCGAATGTCCCGACCCACACACAGCTGTAGCCCAGGTTTAAGAGCTCGCTGTAGCTTGTCCCTCACCGCACAGGAGGAAGCCGAGCACGGCGCCACCGCCGCCCTCCCCCGGCCCAAGCACGCCGAGAGCTGTGCCGAGAAGCCCGGGCCTGACGGAAGCCCCCGGTGTGGAGCCGCACGGCCGGCAGAGGACAGAGGGGGGTTGTGACCGGTGTCTTTCGAGCTCCGGACCCCGAAGGGTGTGCAGATACCAGCGCTCGGCAACACCGGGGGCCGCGGGGCGCCGCCGCCGCCCGGGCAATCCCCGCAATGGGCGCGGGCCC
>VWYI01023194.1:0-10064 GCA_013399455.1 Anthoscopus minutus
TCCTCCTGTCTTCTATCAGAAGGCAACAAGAAGGACAACCTGCTTTACCATGGTCATCATCACTACCTGCAGAGGAATTTTGGCTCTGGCACATGGAGCACCTCCTCCCCCTTCTCCACTGACCTTGGTGTCGCTATGTTGTTTTCCCTCACATATTCTCACCTCCTCCTCTGGCTAGAAAAAAACCAACTGTGCCCACTTTGTTTTGCTTTTCTTCTTAAATATGTTATCACAGAGGTGTTGTCATCATCTCTAATTGGCCCAGCTTTGGCCAGCGGTATGTCCATCTTCAGAGTCATCAGGGATTGGCTCTACCATACATGGTGGAAGCTTTTAGCAGTTTCTCACAGAAGCCACCTCCATGACTCCCCCCAGGTACCAAAAACCTGGCTGTGCAAAACCAACACAGATGTGTACAAAGTCAATTAAATGAAATAAAAAAGAAATGCAAATGCTATAGTCAGTATGAAAAAACAGATGACAAATATAAAAGATGTAATAAATGACTATATAGTTCAGAATGACAGAAAAAACATCTAGTAATTCTAGCAGTAGACATAAACCCAAATGAATCAACAAATGCCAAGTATTTCAAGAAAGTAAGAATTTAATTTGAAGCTGTATTAACAGGAAATTGCTGTAGAGATCTTTGTGAATACCTAACATGTCATAGCTGGAATACTATGTTCAATTTAGATGGTGTCTATAAAGCACAGAAACTAAGATTTAAATAAAAATCAGTAAGACTGAACCAGTCTTTAATGCCAGACTAAAAATAATGGTGTTTAGATCTAAAAAGAAGCATGTAAGATTGTCATGGTTTCATTCCAGCTGGCAACCAAGCCCCTTGCAGCTACTCACTCACTCCCCCACCAGCAGGATCAGGGAGAGAATTGGAAGGGTGAAAACCAGGAAACTTGTGGGTTGAGATAAAGGCAGTTTATTAGGTAAAGCAAAAGCCACGCACACAAGCAAAGCAAAACAAGAAATCCATTCACTGCTTCCCATGGGCAAGCAGATGTTCAACCATCTCCAGGAGAGCAGGGCCCCATCACGCATAATGGTTACTCGGGAAGACAAATGCCATCATTCCAAATGCCCTCCTCTTACTCCTCCTTCTCTCTTTATATACAGAGTACAATGTCATATGGTCTGGAATATCCCTTTGTTCAGTTTGGGTCACCTGTCCAGACTGTCTATCCTCCTAACCTCCCATGCACCCCCAACTTCCTTGCCAGCATGGCAGTACAAAAAGCATAAAAGGCCTTGACTCTGTGTAAACCCTGCTTAGCAATAACTAAAACATCTCTATATTATCAACACTGTGTTAAGCACAAATCCAAAACACAACCCCATACCAGCTACTGGGAAGAAAATTAACTCTACCCCAACTAAAACCAGCACAAATATATTTTCACAAAGAGGGTATCAAACAGTAGTTTAGGTTGTCTACTTTGGGAAAAATAAAAGATACCAGCCTATTCTGTATATACGGAAGATGCAGGATGTATTGTCAAAAACTTCAGCAGGCAAATTAAACATTTAGGGAGGTTGCTGAATTGCATTCAGTGGAGAATTTTAAGACTAAACATCTGCCAGGAACCAGAGAAACATGATTTTCTGTTACAGTATCAAGATTAAATGGTTCTTTGAGATACTGGTCTGATCTCTGCTTTTGAAGCTGGAGATCACTCCAGCCATAAATAGCAGATATTTAGTTTCAAGACCATAGCAATGTTTTAATCCAGGCAGTTCCTTTTTACAACTAAACACACAACAATGCATATTTATCTTTCTGATTTACAAGCTTGCACCAACCTTTATTAACCCTATATAATGATATTACATATCTTCCAGGTTTGTATCAAGACTGAATTTTTTGGAGTTTCTATAATTATATAAGAGCATACTTTGAGTTTTTAAGCTACTAGACTGTGGTTATTAATAGCCACCCTTCAATAATTAGTCTAAAACCACCCAACATAGTTATGATAACTTCTTTTTAAAAATTATGTTCCAACAGTATTTTAATTTCCTTGATGTGGTTCATATGATTTGTTTCACAGTAACCTTAGTTACACTGGATCACTCCAGTTTACTGCAGTTGGAAACCTACTACTCACCATCTCACTTTAACAGGTAAGATATGAAGTCATCTTTTTGACCTGCTTTATAAAAACAAGCAGACACACAAACATAAACTTCACTAAAGAGATGTATCCCAAATGTAAAAGCATTTTTTAAAGTAAGATTTTTTAAAAAAAAGTTTGGAAGACAGCTTTTTTTGCTTATTTGGGCTTCAGATATGTTTTTCTACCACTGTAAAGAAGATTAAGAAGCTCTTTTGAATATAATCCACCATGACAGCATGAGCCTAAACATACAAGCATTTAGAGGAAACACCTGTAAGGAGTATAGACTCTCCCATTCAATTCGGGGCTCTATAAGCTCTTGGGAAGCCACAACGCACAGTGATTTTGTTTCTACATTTACTGTTCTTTGCAGCCAGGCATACAGCACTATTTCTTCTCACATCTCTGCTACATTGCATATTCACTGCACAGATTCTTCTAATTACCCTTATGTCCTAGGTACAGGGATAAAGGGGCAGAGTTTTAGTGCTGTTTATTCCACACTACCTACTTAATTGGAGGGGGAGCAGTTTTTGGCAAGGAACCAGAACTTTTTTCTTGCCCCAATTGTGAAAGGTAGTGTTTTTGTCCCCTTTAAAAAACATAGGTAGAAGTGGAGGGGTCCTCTTTCTTTTGTTAGGCTCACTTGGGAGAGGGAGATGCCCTGCAAGACCCCAGCCGCCACCTGACATCACTGCCACCAGGGAGAACCCTGCTGGGTGATGTGAAGTAAGCAGCTCAGCAGCATAACTCCTTTTGGACAAAATAGCTTTCCAGGTTTTGCTTTGCCCCTGTTTTCCATTGTTTTCTGGCTAGGGGAGGGCATTAAACCGTGGAAATTCATTTGCCACAATATTTCCTTTATTCTCTTGAGCCACTGGTCCAGTGAGGGATCCCCCCACCATCTTGCCATTGTTCCCAGGGGGCCACAGGTTCAGAGTGTGGGAACAGCCATCATCTTGGTTTTGTCCTGGTGGGCCAGGTGACATCTTTCAGTGGTGAATACCCTTTTTTGTGGGTAAACCAATCTTTTGTACATCTGATGTGTTCACTACAATTTCTTCAGTAAATTGTGACTCCAATTTATCATCTCTCCTAGTTTATTTCCTCCACTGTTGAAAGGGAGTGATCTGAGTGGGCTTAATTTTCCCACTGAGTTTTAAAACCAGCACATCCTACTCTCAAACAACAGTATTTTGGTTCACACTTTCACTGTATTTCCCTTCCCCTTCTTTTCCCATCACATGCAGATAGACAAGAGGGGAAGCCTGTAGACCTCTCTCTTATGTTCAAGAATCTACTCTTTCTTGAAGGAAGATGTACTGACAGATGCTTCTTGGTTAACTCCAGAGTCCTAACAGCACAAGAACTGTTAGCAGAACTGCCACCTTGAAATTCCAGAGGCCATACTTCAGCCTGTTTAGGACACTGGTTGACAGATTCCCTTGAGAGGTGGTCCTGAAGAGCAAAGAAGTCCAGGAAGGCTGGACATTCTTCAAGAAGAAAATCTCAAAGGCATGAAAATGGGCTGTCCCCATGTGCCAAAAAGATGAGCTGGCAGGGAAGAAGAATGGCCTGGCTGAACAGACAGATTTGGCTGGAACTCAGAAAAAAAAATGAGAGCTTATGACCGTCCTGGTTTAGGACAAATTTGAGAGGAAACCTCCAAATGGGGTCTCTCCAGGGAAAAAAAGAAACAGATTCAAGCTGCCCCTCCCCCAACTGGTTTGGGGAAAAAAAAATTTCCTTGAAGGAAAGTGGAAAAAGCTGTTTATTTAACAAGCAAAATATCCACAAGCATAAAAATGGACTAATATTAAACAATGAAACCTCTCGCTGTTCAAAGAGATGGCAAATCCAGGAAAGTCCTTGCTGNATGACCTCTGGAAGAAGGGGGAGGCAGCTCTGGAGGACTACAAGGATGTTGTGAGGTTATGCAGGGAGAAAATTAGAAGTGCCAAAGCCCAACTAGAACTTAATCTGGCTACTGCCATAAAAGACAATAGAAATGTTTCTATAAATACAGTCAATAAAAGAAGGGCCAAGGAAAATCTCCTTTATTGGATGAGGGAGGAACATAGCAACAAAGGAGAAAGAAAAAGCTGAGATACTTAATGTCTTATTTGCCTCAGTCTTTAATAGCAAGACCAGTTGGTCTGCAGGTACCCAGCCCCCTAAGACGGAAGACAGGGATGAGGAGCAGAATGAAAACCCCATAATCCAAGGAGAAATGGTCATTGACTTGCTACACCACTTGGACACACACAAGTCTATGGGGCCAGATGGGATCCACCCAAGGGTACTGAGGGAGCTGACAGTGGTTCACCAAGACACTTTAAATTATTTACCACCAGTCCTGGCCAACCAGGAGGTCCCAGCTAACTGAAAGTTAGCAAATGTGATGCTCATCTAGAAGAAAGGCTGAAAGAAAGATCTGGGGAACTACAGGCCTGACAGCCTGAACTCAGTGCCAGCAAAGATTGCAGATCAGATCATCTTGACTGCCATCATGCAGCATATATAGGACAATCAAGGGATCAGGCCCAGCCAGCATGGGTTTAGGAAAAGCAGATTCTGCTTGAATAACTTGATGTCCTTCCATGACAAGGTGATTGTTAGAAGGAATGGAGCCTAATGCTGCCTGCATCCTCTCTTGTGCACCCCTGCCCATGTGTTCCTTTGAGGATCCTCTGGTTAGTAAGGTAACAAAAATAAATTTACTCTTTGTGTTTCAGCCATGAGTTTATGGTTATTCTGCCTGTGTTGACTCAAACATTTGGCATAGTCAGCAGGATCAGGGAACAACCATGTCATGGTGAGAAAAAGTTGGAGACTGGCGAGGCTGTGATGGTGACTCCCCACATTCTAGGATGTCCCAGGACTGAATGCTGGGACCTCCTGGCTGCTTTCCTAGCTACAATGGCTCTGTCCAAAAGCATGGCCTGAAAATAGATGATAGTTACTCCTTAGACAATTGAGACAGCTGTACCACTCATTTGCAACATCCCTGACTATACATCATGGTCCTATACTCTGACTTCTCCTCTTATTATACATCCTCTTTTAATAATATTCTTGGCTTCTTGTATTTCAGGTATGTTCGATGATTTCCTGTGCTTCATCTAGGGGGATAACATTGGAACTGTTTTCAGTATTATAAACTCAATAACAAATTGCAGTTTGATCTGAAAAAGTGCAAGCCACAGCTCTTCAATCTGTGAGCAATTACTCTGTGTCAAATTACCAAGCCTGGAGCAATACTGGCTGAAGAAGCTGGAGCAACAGTATATGTATTACTGGGAGGAGGTGGCATTCCTGTTTTTCTTCCTTTTCACAGGTTGAATCATCATGCTTTGTAGGCTTGTACTTCAAGCACATACCTTAGATATATTTCTGCAAGATCAATATGTAAATACTCGTGTGCTTGGTTTTTACTGTAACTAACTTATTACTCTTTTCAAGAAGCAAATAAAGAGCACCTGGTGTGTGCCCTTGTGCAAGGTTTAAATTGGACATCCAAGGCAATTGTTGCCTTAAATTTGGAAGTAACTGCTCTACACTGAGGAACCTTACAACACTGATTACTGATAAACTACCTCCCTCTTCAATGTCATAAATGCTGTTCCTAGTTTGAAGGCATATGCTGCTTTAACATAGCTGCTGAATCAGCTAGTATGGATGATGACATTCAACATCTTCTGGACTTAATACATAGAATAACACAACCTAACAGAGGTGCCTGGCTAGCTGAGTGGTTTAGGAGAGGCAAGACACTTAACTCAGAGCATTATATGTTAATTCCTTTTTCTATATGCTTTATGAAGTACCTATGTAAATTTCCTATCCCACATTTCCAGCCTCAGCAGCAGTAAGTAATGATCTGGTTCATGACCACCTGAGGAACCTGACTGAACATAAGTCTATGGGACCTGATGTGGTGAATCAGTCCTGAGGGAATTAGCTGATGTAGTTGTCAAGCTACATAATATTCTAAAAATCATGGCAGTCAAGTGAAGTCCTAGGTGACAGGAAAAAAGGAAATACTGTGCCCATCTTTAAAAAGAGTAGAAAGGAAGACCCTGGAAACTACTAGCCTGTCAGCCTCACCTCTGTGCCTGGGAAGATCATGGCACAGATTCTCCTAGAAGCTATGCTAAGGCACATGGAGGACAAGGAGGTGATTCAGGACAAGCAGCACAACTTCACCAAGGGCAAGTCCTGTCTGACCAACCCAGTGGCCTTCTACAATGAAGAAACTACATCAGTGGAAAAGGAAAAGGCTACAGATGTCCTTTATCTAGACTTTTGTAAAGCTTTTGACATGGTCCCCCACATCCTTCTCTCTAAATTGGAGAAAGAAGGATTCAATGGGTGGACTGTTCAGTGGATAAGGAATTGGTTGGATGATTGCATCCAGAGGGTAGTGGTCAAGAGCTCAGAGATGAACATGCCCAATGGACACTGGGGGTAAGTGGTGTCCCTCAAGGGGTCTGTATTAGGACCAAGTGCTATTCAATGTCTTCATTAATTACATAGACAAAGGGATCAAGTGCACCCTCAGCAAGTTTGAAGATGACACCAAGATGAGGGTGCAGTTGACATTCCTGAAGGATAGGATGCCATCCAGAGGGATGTGGACAAGCTCAAGAAGTGGGTACATGGGAACCTCATAAGATTTAACAAGACCAAGTGCAAGATGCTGCACCTGGGTTAGGGCAACTCCCAGTATCAATACAGGGTCGGGGATGAAGGGATTGAGGGCAACTCTGCTGAGAAGAACTTGGGAATGCTGGTGGATGAGACTCTGGACATGAGCTGTCAGTGTGAGTTGGCAGCCCAGAAAGCCAATCGTATCCTGAGCTTCACCAAAAGCAATGTGAACAGAAGGGCAAGGGAGAAGATTCTGTCCCTCTACTATCATGAGACCACACCTGGCATACTGCATCCAGCTACAGGGTCCACAGCACAGGAAGTACATAGACCTGTGTAAGTGAGGTCAGAGGAGGGCCATGAAGATGATTAGAGGGATGGAGCTCCTCTCCTATGAGGAGAGACTGAGATAATTTGGTCTGGAGAAGAGGCAGCTCTGGGGAGACCTAATTGTGGCCTTTCAGTACTTGAAGGGAACCTACAAGAGAGCTGGAAAGGGACTTTTTATAAGGGCATGTGGTGGTAGGACAAGGGGGCATGGATTAAACTGAAAGAGGGTAGGTTTAGATTAGATACTAGGAAGAAATTCTTTCCTGTAATGGTGGTGAGGCACTGGAACAGGTTGCCTAGAGAGGTTGTGGATGACCCATCCTTGGAAGTGTTCAAGGCCAAATTGGATGGGGTCCTGAGCAACCTGGTCTATTGGAAGGTGTTCCTGCTCATCGTAGGGGGTTGGAATGAGATGATCTTTTAAGGTTCCTTCCAACCCAAACCATTCCATGATTCTATGATGATTTTAGGATTAAGCATCTTCAAGAGGGTATTTTTCTCTATTAAATGAGATAATGTGGAGAAAGAAGATCCTGTTTATTCAGATGATGATCCTTAGCCTTACTGCAAAGAATATTTATTTATTCCAGTTTTTCAGTGATTTAGCATGTACTACATTTGCCTTGTATTTAACTGCTGAAATTTCAATTATACAGAATATTAATTTTTCATTTTCCACAATACAGCTTTGCAATTAAGCCATGCTAAAGAAGAAGTATCTCTTGCACTGATTTGTAAGTAAACTTTATTATTTAGTTTTAACACAAAAATCCACTCATGCATTAGTCACTCAGAATTGTCATCTATAAAATACTGAAGTTAATCTGCCAAGGATTTATTGGGATTTCTTTTAAGAACTATAATTACTGGGTTTGCTTTCTGAGACTGTAAGGCAGCATAAAGTACCATTTTCTATCTTCAATAACCACTACTGTTAGAAATTAATATGCACATATACCTCATTTATTTATTTGTTTCTAAAAGTGGTACCAGTAGATAGAACTACAAAATTACGCAATGATTACATACTCTGAAGCCAAATGTACAAGGATGTCGCGACATAAAATATGTCATACTGACTTTCAAACGTTTCACCAATGTTCATCATGTTCTTGTCTGCCCGTTTCTCATTCTCATTTCTCTCTCTATGGCATTCAAGCATGGATTTAATGCATCTTGATCACTTCTGAAGTTGTGTCTTAGAAACTGCAAAAAATAATCAGCAAATATCCACTCAATTTAATGTTTTAAGTGGAAATCTTTGTAGCTAGAAATCTTTTAAGTCAGTTGTGTGACCAAGGCCATAATTAGCTGGTTATAAATCTGTACTACTTCCCAAATAACTAGTTCTACCCTTTTCTTGTTCTCACCTTATCACTTGTGCCAGCAGTCTCACTTGTGCCCTATCTGATGACAAGATAAAAAAAGTGATTCAGATAAAAACTAAACCGATCAAAGAAGTGAATTAACTTTTAGTCAGAGTGGTTACCTGAAAACGTTGCACAAACACTAGTAACAACTCAAGAGAGACTCCAATAATTAACCTCTTTGCAAAGACAGGACTAGCCTTCTCAGCTGCAGGACAGGCTAATGTGACTGAAATCTAAACTCCCTCCCTTCAGACCATAGTTTGAAGATACAGGGTTTCAAGTCAAAAATCAAATCTTTATTTTTAATTAAATTTTACCTTTCCACAAAGTCCCAGAATGGAGCAGGGATGAGGAGGGAGAAGGGCTAGCCTGAGGGACAGAAGCTATATAAAAATGCTATTGCCGCTAAAACTCTACCTCACTCAATCATAACCTTGTATGCAACTAAACAGCTCATTCCACTCACTGAGCACAGTATTTAATTCACAGAGCTCTGAGGGCAAGGGGAGCAAAGCCTGAAAAGGGAGATGAGGGGGACACTTGGTAGAGTTGAGACAATTAAATCTTGCAAACACAAATGAGACTTAAAATATAGTATTAATGCATGACTTCATATAAGGTATAAAAGAACACAAGTCATTCATGAGAAGGATTTCTAAACTGAGAGAGATGGGGCAAGGAGAGAAGGAACATCATATATATCAGTAGTTCTGGATTTTATTTGCATGAAATTCCTTAAGCAGAAATCAGTGTTTATTTGAATTTTATATTAAGCCTTTTTCATAGAACCCTCCTGCCTGAAAAAAAGAAATATCTCGATTGCCTTTGAACAGCAGGGAAAAAAAAGCATTTAATATTGGGTACCTTTTAGTTATCCTTAAACAAAAGAGAATAAAACAAAAATTGAAACAAAGACATCAACCCATCCCCAAAATCACATGATAAAACAAAATAAGGAAAACAGTAATTTTGCTTGAATGCTTTGTTGAGGATATGCACAAGTTATTTTTCCATTTTCCTAAAAAGACACTGTTAAAATTTCAAT
Organism: Anthoscopus minutus; assembly: GCA_013399455.1. Classification (NCBI taxonomy): domain Eukaryota; kingdom Metazoa; phylum Chordata; class Aves; order Passeriformes; family Paridae; genus Anthoscopus; species Anthoscopus minutus. The sequence continues at coordinate 9,528 of VWYI01023194.1, forward strand.
TAGATAAACCTAACAGTGCTTGTGCAATATGAAAATAACTTCTAAAGAACATTACTGAATGCCTAAGGAACCAAAAGATTTGGAGGCAAAAAAAAAAAATTCTGCAAACTAATCAATGCTGAATATGCTTAAATCAAGCTAACAAATTAGGAACTTTTTGTCTGAACATAGGTTCAGTTCTTCAGAAGAGAAAGCTGGGAGAAGCTTGAGGAATTTAGCAAGGGATAATATTGAAAGGGAAATGTGTCATAAAAGAGAGTTTATTTCTGATGGACAGACAACATTTGATCATGTTTTCAATAAACATACTTTACAAGTATCTTCTAATGCTGATAAAGTAAAAATTCTTCAGTGTGACTTTGCACATTTTGTACTAAGAAAAAAGATCCCGTGCCAAAAGTAATAAACTAATTGTACTGGTTTGAAAGCAAAACCAGTGAGAGACTCCAAGTCAGAAATACAATTTATTAGGAAAAGGGAAAAAATAAGGAAAAAAAAAAAGAAAGCAATTGACAAAGTCAGAATACAACCTGACAC
>VWYI01023195.1:0-12900 GCA_013399455.1 Anthoscopus minutus
GAGAGAAAATTCCCCCACCACAACAGTACTTTACTGCACAGATTTCCCACATTTTAAATGCATTCAAAAATTATAGAAATGCTTGAATATGTAGAAGGAAGAGACACTTAACTCCACATGAGACATAGGCATTATTTATTTAGTGAAAGAAAGGGACTTCTATCAAAGGACTTATTTACGTTGCAGGTGAACAAATTTGCAGTCAAAGTCTTACAAAAATATTTGCACTTTCCTACTACTGCTTTCAGGGAAGCAGGTTGGTGTATGATCATTGTAAAAGCTGAGCACATCATGATAGAATATGAGATCAATTTCATGCCATATTTTAACTCAGATACACCCTGAGTTTGTAATTTATTCACAGCTAGTTTAATGAAACTACATATAATTAAGATGATTCTGTAACTACAAATTTGTTATTATGGACACTGGCATTTCTCTACATTTCTGTGAACAGCTTGTATAAGAATTATTAATCTTAATAGTAGATACATTTTAGTAAGATACTGAGTTTTTGGACAATAAATCTGACAAAATGAGCTGTCAACACATAAGAAAAAGATGTCATTAGCCACAAACATAACACTTAATGGAAGACAGTGTAATGATAGAAATATAGTCAAAGTCTGCATAATTAAGTAATATAGTCACTAATTTTAGCAGATGGCTGCTTCAAATGGAAGACAAAGTATATTGAGGAGAGGAAGAGAAACAGAAGAGAGGGAGAAGATTTCTAGGCATAGAAATAAAGACAAGTTAGCTTTGAAATGCTTCCTATTACCATAATATTGAAATTCCAGGCAAATTATGCTCCTTCACTAAATTAAAACCCCCACTAAATTAAATGTTTGCTCTTGTTTCTGTATTAGCACTTTTCACATGTATTAGCTCCTTGTAGATGAGAATCTTTAAATGTCTCAATTAACTAATGTTTGGGAAAGCATCATTGACCTCTAACCCCTAGAATAAGAATTATGCTATTACATGCTAATAACTGTACATTTTTAATAAATTTTCTTCAAATTATCCTATATTTGTTGGAGTCAATGGAGGCTTTGACTTAAGGCCATGGGGAAAATCCCCGTAGTCATGGCAAGAAAAAACTCATGCTCATTGCTCCCTGGGAAGTTCCTATCTTAATGTTACTAGAAAGTTCTTTGTTTCCCCTGTTGCTATTGGTTTACATTTTTTGCCATTATTTGCATATTCCTAATCTTCACTCCTGGTTGGTACTCTTCCCTCAGAGTCCACCCCCACCTTAGTTTATATAAATTACTGTAAACCCCCTGGCCCTCGCCTTTCTAGTGCACCCCACACCTTGTTTGTATTCTCGGTTGGTTTTGAGGTTTGTTATTTTCTCCTTATTAAAGTGCTTTTGTTTCAGGTCACTAGATCATGCCCGCTTCTCATTTTATCTCACCGCCCAAGAGACCTTCACCCTGAAATCCCGAGGTAGCACCCAGTTGTCTAATCCAGACCCAGGCTGCTACATATATTGCATTTGCTTCTCCTATGGAAAGCTACAAATTCTCTCCATCTTGTAAGTTTGTTTTTTCTTTGTTTTTTAATTTGCTAATGCTATCATTGTGTAATTAAATTGAAATACAAGATATTCCTCAATAAATATTTTTGTCAATGATCATATTCTCCTTATAGCCCTGATTCCCACTGGATAGTTAAAGTCCTAGTTTCTCATTTGGGTTAACTGAAAACCTGAATACTTATATTTTGTTAATCTGTTCAGCATTCTACAGTATCTTACTTCTCATTCCAAAAAGACATCATCTGATAAATCTCTGGGTTTCTTGCAGCCATGTCAATTCCCACCTAAATGTGCTATTAAGTCTGAGCAAAAACCCACTTTGGAAGTAATCTTCCACAGTTATTAATGGAAAGCATATGGCTGTTAAGCCACTTATTTGGGCTATTTTAAAACAAATGAATTTTGTTCATTTGGAGTTCTAAATTCTCAGACAGTGTTCTGATAACCTGTTTAATACCAGAAACTTCAACTCTTTGTCAGGACACAGAAAAAAACCCACATTTTTTTGGTAAGATTATGTTTGTACTGTGGGCATCTTTCTTGCTATCACAGGGAAAAAAACTATTACTGACTTCCCCTGGAGCTATTTACCCCATATCCATGGCTTAGGGAAGATCAGTAAAACACCAGTTCAAATATATTTTACCCAATATTGGTGTTATTTTTAATATATGCATGTTGGATGCAAAGGAACTATAGAAGAATATATACTGTGGAGAAATTTCTTTCCTATGACTGATAAATAAAATTTAGAAGAGAATTTTGATAGGAATTTTTTTTTATCTTTTGTTCAGCAGAAGTTCCAAAAAAGGGGGCCATACATTTTTGATAGAGCATGGCAGAACATATATTAACACAAAATACATATGAGTTGGCCAGAATCGTTCATATTGCTTTCTTAAATTTCTGAGGAATTTAAGAGCTTGTGTATTCTTGAAGCTTTCGAATTTCTTTCACTATGTCAAAGCCTCACCTACCAGTGGAAGCCCTCTGGAAGTATATTGGACTACACAGACATGCTTTTGCTCCAACAGTCTGGTTGGTATACAGAACTTTCAGTCTTTCAGTAAATAGATGATGGGACATTGAGCAGGTTTTTTTATCCCAAATTTAATCAGTTTTGTTCTTTGTTTTTTTCCCCAAAGTATCACTCTGTTCCCACAAAGTAAATATTGACTTTAAAAGCTTGTGTCAAATGAATTTGGGGAGCTCTAAGAGGCAAAAAATTGACACGGCAAAGGTTGAAAAGAAGCACAGACTGATTAATAAGTGACTGAAATTTATTTGGAAGAACTTCCTCCCTGACTTCTTGAGGTTTTTTGACCTTGGAAGGATACTGGTACACATCAAAGCCACTCTTTCATTCCCCTCTTCATCTGGAGAGGGGAAAGAAAATATAATGAAAGATTCATGGATTGAGACCAGGACAGGGAAAGATCACTCACTTATTACTGCCACAGGACAAACAGACTCAACTTGAGGAAAATATGTTAGCTGACCATCAAAACAGAGTAGGAAAATGAGAAAACTAAATGTTAGAGGCATCTTCCTGCTCTGGCATTGTCATCCTCTGTGGGCTGCAGGTGTATCTCTGCTCCACCATGGGCCTCCATGGGCTGGAGGGGCACAACTGGTCTGCACTACAGGTTGGAGAAAAATCTAAAACACCTTCTCCCCTTCCTTCTGCACCGACCTTGGTGTCTGCAAGGTTGTTTCCTTGACATATTCTCACTCCTCTTTTCTCTGGCTACAATTTGCTTTTGAAACGTAACACTTTTTTTTTTTTTCTTTAAGAAAAATACCATATCCCAGAGACACTACCACCATCACAGATGGTCTCAGCCTTGGCCAGCAATGGGTCTGCCTCGGAGGCCATTGGTATTTTCTCCATTGGACATAGGACAAGCTTCTGACAACTTCTCACAGAATCCACCTCTGTAGATCCCCTGCTATTAAAACATTGCCAAGCAAACTCAATACACTTCTTTGTCATGTTTTTTTTTGTTATGGTGTCATGGCAGCTTCACATTTGTTATGCCACTACCAGAACAGACATTTTGGAATGCATTATTTAGTTCATAACAGATTTACTATTACTAGCACTTTACTAAACTTTACTAATTATTCAGTAACCTCACTGACCTCACGTAGGGAAAAAGAAAAGCAGACCTTGTCAATCAAAAAAAAAAGTTAATGAACACATGTCCTTTAATAGTATGAAAAAAAGTCAAGTACAAAAGTAATCTCTATAGAATGCTACAATTGTCATATTGTGCATTTATTAAACTGATTCTTGAAAAGAAATTGCGTACCTTAAGTAAAACAAGCAAAGGTATTTCCAAGTTTCTAACAGAGAGGATATTGTTTGTATCTCTTGCTACAACTTTTGGAGGATGGCATGATCAGCATAAATGTAATGCAAACCTAGGCAAATGTAATTTGAAGCTGAGTAAAATAAAGGGAAAGAGTCTCATCAATAATAGTTGTGTTTCAATATGGCCAAGAAATTCTCAGAAGGTTAAAAAGGATTTTTCTTGAGAGCTTTCCACACACTCAAAAGCCATTGGAAAATACCTTTTTAGTTGTAAAACTGTATCTTAGAATCTGGCCCTCCACTAAATATTTACATTTGCCTTTAAACATTTCACATTCATTACCCACATCTGCAATATTGTCACTTCCACATGGAACATTTCCATTTGGGCACTGAGAAATGTTCTTACTGTGTCAGCGTCAAGTAAAGCACAAAACTAATAGAAAAAACTTACCCTTTCCTCTCCCCAGTCTGAATGTTCCTTATTTTCACAGCAGGGAATGTTTCTGAAATTGTTCCTAGGAGGTGACTGTCATTGTGGGTGGGCAAGGTGGCTCACATACCTGCTGGTGCTGTTCCCAGCACTACAGTTCTCTCTGTTCCCCTTCTCCAACAAACTTGCAGTGACAACATGCCTGCTCTGGCCAGCAACTCGCTGAGGAGCTCCAGCTCTTGCCTGAAAATGCATGCTCCCTTCTCTGCCTGGATAAGAGTCTATGGCACCTAGCAGGGTATATCCAGCACTGGTGCCAGGGTTTGCTGGAATTAGTTTCCACTGGATTAAGGAGGTTCCATGTGTACATGTGCCCTGCACTTTCTGGCACAATTTTAGACCTCACCTATGATATGACATCCATCACTTACAAATTCAACTTCTCACTGATGCAAAATCAGTGCTTGAAGCACAGAAACATATATGTTTTGGCCTAGAAATAAAAGGTAAATAAATGCATTTGTTAAAGACAAGAAAATGCATCTTCAATGAGGAGATCAAGCTAAAAACTAGATGAAGGTATCTTGTGATTTCAACCTATTCATGGCTGAAAGAAAAATGCTATTAGGTGTTTGTAACTAAGATGTGAGTGGAGTCTTACATGGTGAATGCAAAGTACCTTTATGTATTTTAAAAATGAACATAATTTCTGTCATGAGCAGTAAAATAAACATAAGATAATGAGATGATGACAGTACATGAGCTGACTAGAAAGAAAAGTGAAGTAAATATCAGTGATCGCTAAGAAGAAAGCAGTAATGACTTGCTATATTCACATAAATCTACACTTAGCTCTCATTTGGTAGTGGAGGCAGCCATGTAGAATTGAGTATTAAACTTATAACATTTGAGGACAATCTGTGTGAGTTACTCAGTTGCAATCTGCTATAAGCGAATGCTGCGCTTACATAAATGACATTTAAACTAATTCTTGTTTTGTAGAAGATATTAGGGGAAGGAAAAATAATCACATTTTCTTAGTGTCTTGATTGTTTGGAACAGGAAATATTGCCTAGCTCTTTCTGGGGAAGAATAATCATCCTCAGAAGAAAAGAATATCCAATATATACCAGATTTTCCAGTAAAGTGCTTCTGGCTGTAGTTGCAAGGGAAGGGTTATTCTCTCAGACCTACAGCTTCACTACCAAAAGAAAATCTTTCCTTTCTGTATAACCATTTCATTTATAACCATATCACCCAGTTGTACTTTAGCAATATTATAGGAAGATAAGGAAAAAAATGAAGACAAGAAATTCTGCCAGGTAAACCTCTTCTCTGACCAGAAGAGAATTAAACTCAAAACTACTAAAATGTCCCACACCTAACATTTCAATATCAACCACCAAACCTTACATGCCTAGTGTAAATTATACGTGTTCATTCTGCCCCTCTATATTTCCATCATTAAAAAGAACTAGTAGCTCAGAACACTAGACAGAAAACATTTCAAAGCATGAAGCCAAATTAAGTTCAAGGAAAAATTAAAACTACCGATACATACATACATCAGAAATAAAAGATCCACTTCATTGCTGTATACTAGGTAATGAATTTGTATTGATGGAGTTCAAAATGAGGACATTCTTGTCTCTGTGCTTATAAAATAAAATGCCTATGAAAGTAACTCTCTGTCTTTTGTGCCAAAGTCCGTAACTCCAATCACAGTGAATTTTCCAAGAGAGAAAAAGGAGGCAACGCATCTTAGACTGACATTAGGCTCTCCTGAATAAGAAAGACATATTATTTTAAAATATACATTGAAAGCTGGTTGGGTTCATTGCTTTGTGTTGACTTCCAGAACGCACTGAACGTTTTCCCAATGCGGGGCTTTTAAAAAGGTGTAAACATACTGAGTGGGTTTTAGTAGCATTTACCAATGAACCATATGAAATGAAATTTTAAGAGCTCAAGCTAATGAAACATTAAAAAGTGGCATATTTTAAATGTCATGTCTTTCTAAAACTCTAGCTTTTGATCTGCAGCAAGCACCTTGATTCACAAATCACTGCGCCCAGCGCGGGTGCCCCGGCAGTGCCGGCAGCTCCGGGTTTGTGCCGGGGCTGCCCCGCCCGGCCCCAGGCGCTGCCAGCGGCTGCAGCGGCCCCAGCGCAGGGCACGGCTGAGCCCCTGAGCCACGGGCGGGCGGGCGAGAGCCCCGGGGAAAGCCTGGGCAAGGGAGGGCAAAACGCTGCCCGGCAGCCAGGGCTGAGCCAGGGGAACCGAGCCCGAAACAGCCCTGCGAGCCCCGAGGGGACAGCGGGAGCAGGGACGGGGGCGAGCAGAGACCCGGCAGGGATGGCCCTGCGGCCTGGGAGAGACCCCGGCGGGGCAGGTGGACGTGCCCGGAGTGAAGCTGCAGCCCACGGAGAGGTCATGCTGGAGCAAGCTTATCCCGAAGGACGAGGAAGGCCCCAGTCTGGAGCTCGGGAAGAGGGTGGGGAAAGGAACAGCAGAGAGGAGCTGCTATGGGCTCAGCGCAGCCCTTGCACTGCTCGTCGGGAGGAGGTAGAGGAGTCAGGAGTGCTGGCATGAAGAGAAGCTTGGGAAGAAGAGGGATGTCGGGAGAGTGTATTGTTTCTGTATTTGTCTTCCCCTGCACACACTATCCACATCTGGTTTTAATTGTCAGGGGATTAAAATAAGTTTCTTGAAGCTTGTTTTGCCCATGACAATAACTGGGAAGAGATGACCCTGTATCTATTTTAACACACTTTTTCCTTTATTTTCTGCTTATGCCCTGTTGAGGAAAAATAATGAGTGCAGTTGGGTGGACATTGGAAACGGGCTAAGGTTTGACCATGTGTTCAAATAAGTAAGTCCCTAGGGATACTACCATTACAAGTGGATATTCTTGTAAACTCACTTATCAAAGGTGCTGATATGTTTTGAAATTCTTACATGATCTTCACATTTCAGTCAAGAGCCTTGGGGCTCAAGATTTGTCAGTCAAGAGCCTTGGGGATCTAACCATAAGAACATCAAAAGAGTAAAAGTTTATATGGGAAGATGATGGATGAGGAAATACATCTAGAGTTGAGAAAATTCAAAATACCACTCTCTTAAAGAAGAAAATTGATTTATATGAGCTCCATTTAAAATATTTTCTTTGAAATTTTACCTTATTTCTTTCTATTGAATTTTGGGAAAAAACCTGTTGGAGTAGCTCAGGCAAACTTGCATAAACAACTATAAAAATCTTTACTGCAAAAAATGACAGTGAATAACTTTGATAGTGCTTGACATGAAAAAGTAAACTAGGCTGCCGTACCTGTTCTATTCTGGACCAGCAGCACAAAGGTGACCTTTTTAACACCCTTAGGAGAACATCAGATAAAAATCAACATCGCCAACAAAAGACATTTTATGTCTTTTCAGTAATTGTGACCATTAATTCCTTAAATATACTGAGAAATAAATTTATTTAATTCTTATTTTTGAGCTCAATTTTCTTGAAAACCATGACTGTGTACTGAACAGATATATCTAACAAGAAAAGTTCTACACTTTTCTTCCAGCCTGAAATTTTGTAGAACAGATTATAAGATTCCCCTGTCTAAATTAATTGCTAACATTCAGTATTCATAGAGCCACCTATGTCTCTTCACTGAACTCAACTAGAACTTTGAATGCAATGCTAAGGTGTAGTGGCCTATGTCTGTTTCCATGCAATTTTTTTTCTTGTTCTTCTTTTACATCGTTTACTTGAACTTTTTCTTTTTTTATTCCTAAACCTGTGCCCATAAGGAAGTTTATCCTACAGCTCACCCCTATATTTTTTCCAGTATAATACCAGTATAATTGGAATTTTAATATGCTAGGTATTGGCAGAGGCATTTTTCTCATAACATTAGAAATAGGGTTTGATCTTTTTTCATGTCATATTTATTTCATAGCAGTACTACAGGAAAGAGGAGGAAGATATTTTAATTGGTGGAAGCAAAATATGAGACCTCATTAATTTAATATTTTTTGGGTTTTTTTCCATTATTGCAGTACAGAAACTGTTCACAAGGAAGTCTTCCTTTGTACAAAAACAAATTCCAGGCACTATGCCACAGTTAGAATAATAAATGAAATTATCCAATGCACACCAAGGCTGGTATAGCATCCTTGCTAATCTCTCAGGTTAAGAGAGGAAATATTTTCCTCCCTGCACACTGAAACATGAAATATGTGACCTTTAAAAGCATTGACAGATGCTCTAAAAGGGGAAAATAGTGGGTGTAATGTGTAAAGTATGTTTTGCTGATAGAATTGCTTTTTATATTGTGCAATCTGTCACAATCATGTTAAGATGGTTGAAAGAAATCAGTGCAACATTTCTGCTGGAAAATGCTATTTTGTCAGCATTTGTCACCGTGTACAAAGGAAAATGAAGGAAAACAAAGGAAAAAGGTCAAAATATTCTAACTGGCATGGGTATTTTTTGAATTCTTGGGTCATTTTAATAATTAATTCGTTTTAATGTTGAATGCATCTGCTAAAATATATTTTGACATTGCTGAAATTAAGTGCTTAATTTCTTTTCCCTAACAAATTACTTTTGAACTTTAAATCTGTGTTAAACATACTTTAGGTTAGATTTTTATTTCTTTCATTTCACCAGTTTAACATATGAAAAAAATCCAGCAAGGTGACTGCCTCCTCTCGCTTTGCATTGGTCTGTCTAGAGCAATTTTCAAGAGTGATACATTTCATATCCTGGGCCTATAAGTTCTCAGCTTGGACAGTGTCCCACAAAAGCCACGTAATTGAAGAGAGGACAGAGATGTTTTAGAGTTCTCCACCAAGATTCAATAACTGGTTCTGTTTAAAACAGAGACAACCAGCACATAATGTGAGACTTTCCATTCTGAAAAATGATTGCAAATAACAATAACAGATATTTGCAACAAAAGAGATTTTGTTTGTCTATTAACCAAATTCCAAAATAGGCAAGCATAAGAAGGTATCACCTATAAACAAATCACTCAAGGTTTTTGCATCCTGGTAGGTCAAAAATCCTAAATATGCCTGACATTGTTTCTGCACGAGATGGTGCAATAGGTCTCTAAAACTTACAAAATACTGTAGAAAAAATATTTTTGAATGTGGGAAATCCTCTATTTTCATCTTTTCACTCTCTGGGGTACTATAAGCCTGGCTCTGCTACCATCATGCCTATTGCTTGGTGATGGAAACAAGAGCAACAGAAACCAGAAATATTTGCTGATTAGGTCAATACCTGAAGGAACTCTGTGCAAGTATCCACCTCAATGAATTGCTTCATTACATCTTTTACAGAGAGAGGTTTTTAATTTAATTTCCAGTCTGTAATTTAAAATTCATCTTCCCGAGATGTTAGTTGCTTTAGTCTGAACTAGAAGTTCTGCTCTTTTACACTTCTCTACTAATTCTTCACTCTCCCTTTCAAGAAACAAGTTGAAAAGATCTGTGAGCCTGTGTTAGTGCTTCTGAAGTTCAGTTGAAATGAGTGTGCTTAGCTCAAATCACTAAGTTTTTATGATCTTACTTTCACCTGATTTCATGAAAGGAGGAAAGCATACAGTTTTCTGCCTTAGCTGAAAGTGAAACTGGCTGTTATTCTTTCACTTGTTTAGGAAGTTTGCAAATGTATAATCTACTGATAGATGTGCATGGACTAGTACATATGTTTCTTTCACCTACTTACAAGTTTCCTTGACTTTCACTGTAGAAAGGAGTTTTAATCCCTCTTTCTCATCAGTCTATCCTGTTTCACATGGGCTATTCCAAGACATAAAAAGTCTATTTCAACTTTTATGAACTACTCTATTACTTTTTAAAAAATGTGAGTCAATTTCCATTTACAGTATGACCTTAAAATATTTTTAGAATCTTTCATGTGTGTTAGAAAAATGTCTCTTTCTTAATGGTTTCTGAAGAAGTAATGCATCTTTTCCTGAAATTGTTTAATTGTTTCAATAAATCATAGAATCCTAGCATGGTGTGGGTAGGAAGGGACCTTTAAAATCATCTGGTTTCAACACCCCCACCATAAGCAAGGACACCTTCCACTATATCAGGTTGCTCAGGGCCCCATCCAACCATTTAATTCCAGTCATTTAATTCCAGTAAATATACAGGCATGAATCTGAAGAGACAAGTGACTTGTAAGTTTAACATATACATCTATCTGGTAAAGTGAGTACTTCTTAAATAATTTTTAGAGGAAAGCTAAAATGGCGTGTTAATCACATTTTAAAAAATCAATAATTACCTTAAAATCACTTAATGAAAGGATCTGCATTTGAAGATTCACATCACCATGATATGAAAACAACATCTATTCAAGAGTTTTTTGTATAAGTGGTCAGCTGATCCTAGGTGACAAATCAGCTCCCGCCCAATTGCTATCTCAAGCCCTCTTAGCAGGCTGGGGGAGAGAATGGGAAGGGTAAAAGCAGTAAAAGTTCATTTCAAGATAAAAACAGTTTAATGTTTGAAGGAAAAACAAAGATAAACAGTGCTGCTACAGCAGTCACTCACCACTCAAAGTGGTGAACTCATCCACAAGCAATGGCTTCTTTGGAAAAACACACTTCGGTTTTCTTGCTGTATATGATGATGTGTAATAGACTCCGTCTATCATTAATTTGTTCAGAGTGTATTAGAACTTGTTTTAAGTGTCAGTGTGTATTAGCATTTGTCTACCTATTTTAATTAAGTTGTCTGTGCAGAAGATCATGAAACCATTTCTGCAATACAGAAAATACAGGGTCATCTGAGAGAGAACATCGACCCCTTCCCAAAAATATTTCCTAAGCAAAGAAAACCAAGGAATTGCAAAAGTTGCAGAAATGTAAACTGAGCCCTGGTTAGAAAGCAAAGAGATAAAACCCAGACTTCGAACAATTAGCATTGGAACGTAGCCTTATCAGTTTCTAAGCCAAAGCCAGGGAGAGAGAAAACATTTGTTAGAAAAGTTAAGAAATCAGGAAGGTCCAAATTCCAGCGACAAGAAAACAGCTTTGAAATGCAAAAAGAGTTACCTCAAGAGCTAAAACCAACATGAAACAAACTCTCCCCAAAACAATAACCAAGAAGGGGGGGGTGTGAAGAATCCCCCTTACAACCACCAACCGGCGATCTTCAGAAGAAAAAAGTATAAAAAGCTGTACCTTATGAGAAGGAGTTGCAGACCGACTTTTGAGAGCCTGGACTCTGTCGGCTGCCCAACACGTTGTATCCCTGTCTCTACTGCTTGCAAATTAAACAAATTAATTGTATTGGCCTTCATCCCTTGCCTGTTATTTTCGGAACCCAGTTTTTTAATATCTACCTATAACATGTTGTATGATAGAGTATATCTCTTTCACTTATTTGGTCACCATCCTGCTTGTATCCTGTCCCAAAATCTTGCCTGCCACCAGCCTACTTGTGTGGGAAACACAGGGAACCTGGATGCTGTGCAAGCACAGTTCAGCAATACTTAAGACACCAGGGATGTTTTCAACACTGTTTTGATCACGTCTGAAGCCCAACACCATGTGGATTGCAATGAAGAAAATAACTATCCCAGCCAGACTCAATAGAGAATGATTGATTTTCATTACATACAAACACTGAAAATTTATGCTGTTAAAGCTGTCTTCTAGCCACATAAAATATTGTGCAAGATTTTTAAAATTCCCATTTAGGGGCCTAACACAATTTGTATCCTGCCCAAACAGTCTACTTTATACTGCTCTTAATTTTCTTGGTTTTTTTAGGGATACTACCATTACAAAAATAAATCTGTACCAGCTGGGTTCACATATAGCGACTTGAGAGTATTATTTGAATAAAATCTAATTTAAAAATAAGTAGTGAAGTAGAATCAGAACTAGTTAGATTCTGGCTGAAATTTAGACAGAAAGATGTACCAAGTAAGTGAGAAAGTTATGCATTTTGCTAACATTATAATAAACTGGAAAAGACGGAGGAGTAAGCCACAATTTCCATTAAAATATATCTTTATTTTTAAAAATAGAAACAAAAAAAAAGTTCCAAAACATGAATTTTAGAAAAAATATAACTTTGTGCATGTTTTGATCTCAGTAGAATACAATTGCTTGTCAATCACATAACAATTTCTGATCCATGTTTAGAAATGTACACACTATAATGATGTATTACTATTTTAGCACATTATGCTAAATAAAGTATACCTCACTGACTTTTATCTGCCCTTACTTATACTTTTATCTCTATTTTCAATTTTCAGGACTTGTTGGATATCCTGGTCCCCTTTGCTAGTATACAAATGGACAAACTGAAGTTTTAATGCTCCAAAGAACCTGGCATCATAATTTTTCTTTTAAAGAAAACAGATAATTGGAACCACTTCTAAAGATTCCAAGAAGAACACAACACACATCTTCAATAAAAGATTTTCCAAAAGTAAGTTTCTCTCTTACTTGAAAAAAACTTAGCATATTTGTGGAAGGAATTTTAATAAAAACATTTACAGGAGTGTCCTGGTTTAGGACAAATTTGGGAGGAAACCTCTAAATAGGTTTCTCCTCTCCAGGAAAAAAAGAAACAGATTCA